>NW_004624892.1:2477548-2498967 GCF_000247695.1 Heterocephalus glaber | reverse complement strand
AAATTTATTTCAAAAAAGATTTTTGTAATATGCTTTCTATATCCTTGTAAATTCTGTAAAATCTGTGGTAATATCCTCTAAATCTTGATATTGTAATTTAAAAATGTATAATTGATATTGTGCAATAGGAATAAAAGGTCTAAAGGAGTAGGGGAAGTGGGAGGGGTAAGGGAAAGGAGAGAAGGGAAAAGCAAAAATATGAGAAAGGAAAAAAAATGGAAACAATGTCTTTGCAAATAGGGAAGGGTGAAGGTTGTGAAGAGAGGGCAGGGGAGAGGGAAAAAAAAAGAATCAAGAAACTCCTGTAAAGGTACAATATCCCAATGATGAATGTAACTGTATTTTATACCTAAAATGTACTAATAAACTTAATGGAAAAAAAAGAAACTTAGTCAAGGTAAACTTACATAAATGAAATATTAAAAGGATGATGATGTCTCTGAGGAAGTGGTAGTGGAGAAAATTTTATGTTAAAGGGACTCTTAGAGACATTTCTTGAAACTGAATGCATGAAAATTAAAATGTTGGCGTGAATCCAAACTTAAGAGTAAGACTGTTTGTCAAGGCATAAAGAAGATGTTTGTCTGGGGTCATAGCTCAGTAATAGAGTGTGTGCTTAGTGTGCCTGGGGTTCTTGGTTCAATCCCCAGCATACACACACAAAATATGCTTGCTGTGTATCACAAATTGTTTAATAAGGAAATAAAGGCTTGGACATTTTTTAAACAAAGCACTTTATTTGTAATCCTTTTACTGTTTTAGTCTACTAAATATTTTACTATTTTTCATTTCTTAGAAATTTAACAGAATTTTTAACACTGACAAAATTTTGAAAAACCACAGATCGAGGGTTTCAGCAAATAGGCCACTTTTATAGTCCTGCACCTCTGTGCAAAGTGACTGCCTGTAAGGTACTTTTAAAGATGGGTTGAGTGTGCAAATCTTTCTCTTTCTGTGGTGTAGTTGAGAAGGAGGTGAAAGAAGAAATGTGATCACTCTTTAAAGGAATGGAACTATGGGAGTGCAGAATGATTGCTTTCAGAGCTAATAGCCTTGTGATGAAAACTAACCAGGGGTTAATTTGTTTTACAGTTTACAGCAGATCATAAAACTTCGACTCATCTCTGCATGTCAACTAGCTTACTTTCTATGCTTTCCTCAAATGATAAATATTCATGATAATGCATGTAAGTAAAATTATAATTGATACCTTTTCCAAATTGAAGACTGAAATGACCAATAGTATCTTCCAGGAACTTTTGGTATAAAATATTAAGTGCAGGTCATTGGAACCCAAATGCATACATATAAGCTAACTGTTCTGGACAGAATGATGTCTGGTTATTGTCTTTCATATCACCTACCGCATTGCTGGTTGAATTACCCCCAGTGTAGATATGCTCATACAGAGTTGCTATGGATAATGGCAGCTCTGATGATACATGAAAAAAGGCTTTTCACTCAATGAAAATCAAAGCACGGACATAGAAAATAAGCAGAGTGGGCACTTAAGGATTTTGTATTTCTTGATAGGAAGGTAATTTCAGACACAGACAAACTTACTTCCAGATGTGAAAACTGCGCAATATTTCATCTGTACGTTTGGTGACAAAACCAAGACTATGTAACATTTACACATGTCTTCACACAATGCAGGGTTTCATTGCTCATATGGGCTTCTATGATACACAGTAGGGTAAAACTGCTGAAACTTCCTTCCACCCTTGACCAAACTTTATATATTGATGGGTCTTGGCCTGTATTCTTTTTTTTTTGTACCGGGGATCGAACTCGGGTCCTTGTGCTTGCGTAGCAGGGAGCGAAACCACTGAGCTAAATCCCCGGCCCTTGGCCTGTATTCTTAAAATTAATAATTACAAAACAGTATCCAAAGACAAATATACCTATTTGAGCAATGTTTTCTTCTAATTAAATGGATTATCCTACACTTTAAATTTCTTTATCCAACCAAGCAAAAGGAAAAAGTGATTAAAGTGATAAGTACATTCTAAAATTTAGAAATTAACTCTTACTTTTCTTTGAGCTTTCTATACTTTCTAGTTTTAAAGAATGCTAAGATGCCCATTTATTAATTTTTTGTGGGTCTCGGAATTGAATCCAGGGCCTTCAAACTAAGCTACTTTTTTTTTTTTTTTTTTGGGTACTGGGGATTGAACTCAGGACCTTGCACTTGCAAGGCAGGTGGTGGAACCACTGAGCTAAATCCCTGGCCCATAAACTGAGCTACTTTTAATTTTTTTTGTTTTGAAATAAGGTCTCATTAAGTCACTAAATTGCTGTCTAAGCTCAAATTTGTGACCCTCCTGCCTTCCCAGAGTGCTAGGATTACAGACATGAGCCATTACATTAGCTTAAGATGCCTGTTTTAGTTCAAATCTGTCATAACCAGGAAACAGGAAAACATCTGAAAATACTAATGGTATATTACTCTAACATGTTTCTAATGTATTAGGTCAGGGTTTCTTTCCAGATAATTTTCTGTTAGGAGGAAAAAATTACGTGGTTTTAATTATTGTGATGTCCAGTAACTGATTTGGATCATTATTTTTCTTTGGGGAAAGAGACTTTGTCAAAAAGGCATTATGTGTGCCCTCGACATTTGACCAGTGAATTATTAAGATTCATAGCCTTTGGGTTGCTCTGAAAACTGCTGAAATCTGGGCCACATCCTGAAGGGTCATCATTACTTCTAGGTTCTTCAGTGCTAAAGGAGCTTCACTGCTTAGAATTGATTGAGCCAAGGCATTCCTGTGAATCCAGGCCATTCTGCTCCACTCCCTTGATTTAGGCATTCAACCAGAAAGACGATCTAGGATGTCACCAAGCTGAGCTGCTGCATGTCCATTTGAGCCCTCTTGTGTGACTCCTGAGGCCTTGCCTCTCTGGCCTTGCCTTAATTGGCTCCTCACATGTTTTGCTGCTTTCTCCAGTGTTCTGCAGTCCTCTTACCCTTGGTTGAGCTTCATTCTTCATTTTGCTGGTATCTTCATCATTGTTCAGTTTATAGGCAAGGGCAGGGTAGCAAGCTGCTCTGTCTCATGGTCTCTGCTACTGAGCTCGGATGCTGAGCTGCATCAAAGGCTCTAGCACACCTTTTGTATGGCACCACTGGCTTTTGGCCTTGTCTGAAGACAGTGCTCTCTTGAAACACAGAATGATTAAAGATCTGGCTTGATGGTAGCTGGGAACAAGTCATTGACTTTCTAGAAGTCATATGAGCTCATCGTTGGGGCTTCAGTGGCAGCACACTTTATTTGCCCATTCCATTATCTTTTTGGTTACCTCTGCAGATTCATTAACGTCTGGCTCAGTGACACCTTCATGATCACTTGTCTGCTATAAGGATTCCTCTGACTTCCTGCCTTGTTGACTTTTCCCCCCTTCTCAGCCATTTGCCTCTTAGCTTGGTGAGGAGCTGGTGGCCTAGCATCCCTCATGCTGCCACACTTTTCTCGGTGAAGTGCAGCAACTTAGGGTGCAGGTTTCCAGATGCCTGCTCACATAGCTGCTTTGCTCACCCTGCAGAGGTCTGTGGCCCAGGTGGCAGTGTACAGGTGAGTCCTGTCTGCAAAAGCTGAGAAAAGCAGAGGCCGCTGCAGTTTGAGGCAGGGTCTGGCTCAGCATGATGATGTTCAGAAGGAGCACTTGGTGGCATGATAGGGAAACTGACTTTCCTGCCTCTTTACTTTGGAGACCCACACATGATACTGTGTAGATGTCTTTTTAAAAAAATTTTGTGAGACAGGGTCTTGCTATGTAGTTCAGGCTGGCCTTGGACTCACTGTGTAGCCCAGGGTGGCCTGGAACTCACAGCACTCCTTCTGCCTCAGCCTTCCAACTGCTGGGATTACAGGCGTGTGCTACCACACTCAGCTTGTGTGGATGTCTTTAGAGTGGCTTCATTTTTCCAAACACACTTCCAATTTCAAATGCAGTGTAAAAATGAATAGATCTTTATGTTTTCAGTACACACCTTACCCCTACTCTTGTATTTTATTGCCTTTGAGCCCTCTGACTATTTTACTTCTCCAAGAATAAGCCTCCTGTGTGAGAGAGGTGTTATAAACCTAGCTCCCCCTACATGTGTGGAGAGGGACTCTGTGGACTCCTGCCAATGCCCACTTGCAGTTCTTTGCTCCATACCCTGCTGTCTGGGAGTCCATGCTCAGAGCCATCTCATTCAGCTTGGATTTTGTGATTTCCTCCACCCTCCTCCATCAACTTTCTATCCTTTAAATATGTATAAATTTTCCTCCCATTCACTCTGTTATTTTGACCCCTGCTGTTGTTTGTTTGTTTATTTATTTATTTATTTATTTATTGGTGTTTGAGAAGGTAGTGGAGATCATTATATGTCCCTAGTTTGCCATCTTTACCTGGAACCCTCACACTGGTATAGAAGAGAAAGGTTTACATCTCTTGGGAGAAATGAAAAAAGTGGTACTAAGGATAGGAAAAGCCAGACTTAGGCTTGAAAGTGTTAAGATTCATCTCAAGCTGCCCCCATACATACTGTACCTAAGCCAATGTGCAAGCATTGCAACCTTGTCTTGTAACAAGTAGCCGAGGCTTAGCCAGTCACAAACGACCATCTGCTTAAACCAGTTCAAGTAAGATTGACACAAGCTGTAACCAATTGGCTTTTTGTTGTACCTTACTTCCCTTTTCAGTAGGCCATTTTCTTTTCCATGGCTGTAAGCGGTCCATTTGATGGAGTGCTACATTCTGAACAATTTTTGTTCCAGACTACTGCTTGATTCTAGAATCTTACAAGTGAATTATAATTTGTAAAATGAGATTTGCTGCAAATTTAACAAAAGAAATATTTATACTCTGGACAATGCATACTTTGGGTGTTCAACACAAAGTCTGAATCCACCATTGGAATACTGTGAGGATCGTCACCTAAGCTCCCCGTTTTAGCCTTGTAGAGAGTTTTTATGGCTTATATCTAGATGTCCCCCTAAAACCTCATGCACACATAGGTGGGGCTTTTGGGAAGTGACTGGATCACGAGTGATACTGGATTGGTCCACTGGATAGTTGTGGGTGTGGATAATGGGTTTACTGAAGAGGCAACACTCACTCTTGGTGTGAGTGGCATAAACCAATAGGCTTGTAGCCTGGATAGAATAAAAAGGGGAAGAAGGAGAAAGTCTCACTGCTTCCTGCCTGCCACACCATGACCTGTTTCTCCTCTGCCATGCCCCTCTGACATGATGCCTTGCCTTAGAGCCAGCTGACTATGGACTGAAACCTCTACAAACTGAGCTAAAATAAACCTTTCCTCCTTTAAATTGTGAGTGTCAGGGATTGTGTCTCAGTGATAAGAAAGTAACTAAGATGAGAGCGATGTCATTGTAGGCCCTTAAGTGATTTTAGCCTGTGGTCATGGGGGTCTGGGTCGACCTAGATAGAATGCAGGGTGAAGAGGAAGGCTTATGTGCATGTGGGAAGACCTGAATTTGAGTCAGATAGGCCTGGGCTTAAATCGAGCCCCTCTCTCCAGATATATTGTCTCAGATCCTTTTTCTTGATCAACCCTATCTATGAAATGGAGATACTAACACATATTTAAAGAGTCTGGAGGTTGAAGATGGGAGTAACCTATGCAAAGCAGAGGCATAGCCCTTTCTCCTACCTACGGTGGAGCCACACCAACCACCCTCCCCCAAAGTAAGCTTCAAGAAAGGAAGTGCTCTACCTGTGTCCATGTAACCCTACTTCCTAGGACAGTATCCAGCACACTAAGTATGCAATATGTATGTGTTTTGGTTTTTTTTTTTTTGCAATATGTATATGTTGAATGAAAAAATGATTTTGTGGAAGGAATTGCACAGAGAAGTGAGTGAGAATGAGCACTCTGACATAAATTTTACAGAAACTTTAATTACACTGTACAATATTTTCAGGAAATGTTACCAGGAGACATTAACACTAAAAGGTGCTCATTGAGTGTGGCTTCTCCAAGTGTCCCCATTATTAAGGTTGAGGTTCTTTGCCCGAATGGGGGAGGTCCTGCTAGGGGGGCAGGAAATCCCAGGTTGGGGCCCATCAAATTTCTGTTCCAGAACACATCACTCTGGAACTCCATCTTCATTTCCTCTTATGGTTCCACAACACCTGGATCTAATGTTTTGGGGGGATATAGTTTCTAAATGTGCCACTAGAACCATGCAATGGCATTGCCCACAAATTTATAATGATGAGCGGGAACGCAGTATTTTTAGGCCCCTGCAACTCAGACAAATGCAATCTCTTATCTGCAAGGCACAGGAGGTTCAGAGCAGCGCAGATCTAGGTGGGCCAACCTAGATCTTGTTCTTCCTATCATGTATGTGGAGCTTGCCACTAGATGTCCTTGTTCTTCCTATCATGTATGTGGAGCTTGCCACTAGATGTCCTGGAAGGTCAAAGGTGTGACATTTCCATACGTTGCACCCACAGGATGCAATAACAAATGCTGGCAGTGTTGTGGGGAGAAAGGAACACTGCTCCACTGTTGGTGGGAGTGTAGACTGGTGCAACCACTGTGGAAATCAGTGTTGAGATTCCTCTAAAAACTAAGATTAGAGGTCCCATTTGACCCAGCTATTCCCCTACTGGGAATCTTCCCCAAAGAATTAAAAGAATTATACCACAGCGATATATGTGCACCTATGTTTATAGTGGCAGTTTGTAATAGCTAAGGTTTGGAAACAGCCCAAGTGCCCATCAGCTAGAAACTGGATAAAGAAGATGTGGTTTTTTTAATAAAATAAAATGGAGTACTACTCAGCCATAAAGAATGAGAAACTAGAGACATTTATAGCTAAATGGATGCATATTGAGGCCATACTCTTAAGTGAAATAAATAGGACACACATGTGTAAATACTGAATAGTATCTGTAGTGTGAGAAACTGAAAGTGTAAATATGGATGAAAATGATTAAAACAAATAATTGATAATTTGAAATAGGAAAAGGTCCAAAGGTGGAGGGGTGGTGGGAGGGGAAGTGGAAAGGGAAGAAAGGAAAGGAAAAATTATGAGAAAAGAAAAAAATGGAAACAAAATCTATGTAAAAAGGGAAGGGTGGTGGAGATGAAGGGTGTACAGGTAATGGGGAAAAAAATAAGAACTAAGATACATCATGTTCAGGTACAAACACCCAATGATAAATGTAAATATATTGTATACCTAAAATGTACCAATTAATATATAAATTTTAAAAAAAAGTTCCTAAGTAGGTGAAACTAGTCTACAGCATTTTAAGTGAGGATAAAAATATTCTTGGGAAAAGAGGAGAAGGTAGTAATTTGAAGGAGGTATTGAGCACATGGTTTTACATGCTAGTAATGTTAAAGATGCCCAAATGATTTTTTGAGAGTAATCATTCCTGATTAAAGCCCTTAGTAACCCAAGAATAAAATTGTATTTTCTTAATAATCAAAATTTATCTCAGCCAACAGTATTTCTGTGAAAGTGTTACCAAAAGAAAGGTCAAAGGTTTCTCAGATTGTCTAGCCAGCAGAATCCAGATCAAATTCTATCAACCTACTTTAATCTGGTACAGACTGGTTCGAATGGATGAAACCATTACAGTTTCATGTGACCTCAGACTAATCCAAATGACTTAAATTGTTCCAAAATGTATCTTCACATAAACTGTCAATTTAATATCTGACCTTTAAAGCTGAGACTATTATCCACTTTTTACACATGAAAAAGACAGGCACAGAGAGATAATATGGGACAGAAAAAGAAATGAGGATAGTGATGGTTTTGACATCATACTGGTCAGCTCTGTCATTTACTGTGAACCTGGACACATTCCTCCTCCCCTCTGTAAACATCATCTCAAAGGAGATAAATTCCTGCATACCTGGGGTCAGCACCCTAACCCATTACTGTGTTCTTTGCTTTGAAAAAGTCATAGCAATGGACTTCCCTCCCACCCTGCTGCTTCCAGGCCCATTAGTCTTTCTGTGAGACAAGCTTTCTTGAATGGCTGCTGTGGGAAGCTGATCTTTGAGCAAGGGTCCCAGGGCTATTATGTATTCATTGGTGATTGGCATGTCCTTATTTACTAAGTACTTATTCTCATCTCTAAATTACTTTCAAGACAGGCACTAGGCTGCCTGTCTTGCTGATTGGTAGGAGTTTTCTACCTATTTTGCATAAGTGCTCTATGAAGAACTTATGCGTATTGCAGATATTTTAAGGCCCAAACCTTAAGGTGTAGGGAAAACAAACCCTGGTGAAGAGGAGTAAGAGTGTCATAATCCTTAATGCTTCCTACAGTTACCTTCATTACCCCTTCACCTTGCCCCAGGCTACTGAAAGGATCTGGGGGTCACCAGCAATCTGGTAGTGACGTGGCAACACCTGTAGCCTGAGCCTACAGGAACACTTAACATTTCTTCAGAGATGGATTCAGGTCTGCCCTTTCTTTTTTGTTATGATCTGCTCCCCAAATATTCAAATATTCATTCTCTCTCTCTCTCTCTCTCTCTCCCTCTCTCTCTCTCTCTCTCTCTCTCTCTGGCTTGAGGGAGAGGTAAGAGTCTCCTAGCCTGCCCATTTCTGTGGCTCCATTTCCTAAGGTCCACTTGGGGCTGATTGCCTGGTAGACATGGAGCAAGGCGGACTTGGGCATGGGCAGGGAGTCTAGCAGGTGGGTGGCAGGGAATGTCCCCAACTACATATACAGAGGGTCTGCTGTGGCCCAACTCCTGACACCACTGTTGGCCTTACAGTAGGAGTGGGTGAGCTGGGAGTGAGGTTTTTCTAGGAGGGTCCCAGGAAAGCCATCCTGATTAGTAGGGGCTGGATATATGAAGCAAAAACAGAGCTCTCCGAGGAAAAATAGACAAATCTACAATTATTGTTAGATATAGTAATTCTCTCTGGAAAAATCAAAAGAACAAAAATCCATGATAGTACAGAAAACTTCAAAATGTTATCAACCAACTTGAACCAATTGACATTTTCTGAACACCCCATCCATAACAGCAGAGCAAACATTTCTTTCCAGTGCACAGAGAATTTCTGATGTATCTGGTCCATATTCTGGAATATAAAACAAGTATCAATAAATTGGAAATTATTCAAGTCATACAGCATATATCCTCTGATCACAAATGGAATCGAGAACCCATGACAACCACTTCTAGAAAATCTCCAAATATTTGGAAACTAAATAACATACTTCTAAAAAGTGGAAAATTAGAAAGTATTTTTAACTAAATAAAATAGAAAATAGAATACTGTATATCAAAGTTTCCTACATGGGATGTTTCATAAACAGTACTTGGAGGAAATTTATAGTGCTAAAAGTCTATACTAGAAAAAAAGAAAAAGCATAAATCAATGTTCTCATTTCCCACCTTAAGAAACTAGAAAAAGAGAGCATATTAAATTCAAAACAAGCGAAAGAAATGAAATAATACAAGTTAGAGTGTAAATCAATGAAATAATTAGTAAAAGAAGACAACTATCAGTGAATGTTTCTCAAGGAACCAAAGGTTACTCAAGAGATTTTTGGAGAGTGGTTTATTTGTATAAATAGAATTTTTAGTTAATAACCTTCACACACACACATACACACACATACACACACACACCTTTCCAGCCCAATTAGCTTCATTGTTGAATTCTGCTAAATATTAAATGTGAAAATATTAATTCAGTACAAACTTTCCCAGAATATTGAAAATAAAGACTCCTTCAAAGACTCCTTTCCTACTTATTCCATGGGCCACACGTTACTCTGATGCCAAAAACAAAGATAAGAAGAGAAAATCCCTTACCATTGTCTCTAATGAACACATGCAAAATTCTAAACAAAATTTTAGCAAACAAAATCTTAACAGTGTATAATATGTAATGACCAAGTAGCACTTATTGTAGATGCCGGGTCGATTTGACATCCAAAAATCAATCAATGTAGTTCATCATGTCAACAAACTAAAAACCACGTGATCATCTCAACAGCTACAGAAAAAGTGACAAAATCCAACATGCACTCCTGATAAAAGGTGTAGGACTCCTTGAACCTGATAATGAACATCTATGAAAACTCTACAGCTAAAATTATATTTGATAGTAAAAGGTGCTATGGTTTGGGTCTAGATGTCTCCCCAAAGCCTCACGGGGTCATAGGCTTGATGGAGAATGTGTGCAGCTGGAATTGATTCATGATGCAATGCTAGGCTCAAGCGCACTAGGATCAAGGGTGTGAGTGCTTCCCACCCTAAGTAGTCTGAATAAGATAAAAGGGGCAGGGAGACACTGTTAACTTCCTCTTGTTGCCTTTGCTACCTTGTGTGTGCCATGTTGTTTCTCCTCTGCAATGCTTGTTTGCCATCCCAGCTTCGGAGCTAGCTGATTATGGACTGAAACCTCTATGAACTGTAAGCCAAATAAACCTCTTCCCCTCCAACTTTGGGTGTCAGACATTCTTCTCAGCAACGAGAGAAAAGTAACCAACACAAAAGGTGAAAATGGTTTTGTTCTAAGATCAAGAACAAGACAAGAATGTCTGCTCTTACCACTTCTATTCAGAGGTGGGCTAGAGGATCTAACCAGTGCACTAAGGCAAGAAAAACATAGGAAAGGAGTGCTGGGCATGGTGGTGCATGCCTGTAACCCTAGCACTTGGGAGGCTGAGGCAGGAGGATCGCTGCGAGTTTGAGGCCAGCCTGCACTCCATAGTGAGTTCAAGGCCAGCCTGAACTAGGTAGCAAAACCCTGTTTAAAAAAAAACCTCAACCAAACAAAAAACACAAACAAGAAGTTTAAAAATGTTTATTTTTTTTTCACTTTATTAAATTCTTTTATTGGTACATTGTAGATATACAACACAATTACATTTCTCATTGGGAATTGTACCTTTACATAATGCATCTTGGTTCTTATTTTTTCCCCATTAAATGTTTATTCTTTGATGATATGATTTTCTATGTATAAATTTGACAGAATTCACTCAGCATGTGTTATGTACTTACATAGTTTGCTATATGAATGATATGTGTTTTACTGTCATAAGAACTTGGGGGCTGGGGATTTAGCTCAGTGGTTCCGGTGCCTGAGTTGCAAGCACAAGGTCCCGAGTTCAATCCCTGGTACCAAAAAAAAAAAAAGAAGAATTTTGGGCCGGGGATTTAGCTCAGTGGTTCCGGTGCCTGAGTTCAATCCCTGGTACCAAAAAAAAAAAAAGAAGTTGGAGTGTACTCTCTCTTACCTTGGGAGTGTTACATCACAGCTTATCAAGCCCCATATGTGATTGACTACAATTATGGAATTCAAAGTACATATAAAGCTAAGAGTTTGGACTGTTAATGGGGAATGACCAGGCAACGCTCTGTTGGCCACTTCTCCAAAGACTGAGAGCTCAGGTAGCAACAAGGCCACACATATGTCTCTAAGCTGATCTCGAAAGCTTCACTGTCCACATGGGCCCTGCCCTCTAGTATTGAGGGACCTTACATGTCCTCATGGATCTCCACTCCTATCGGCCAAGCCATATGAAAGTTCACCTTTAATCTCAACTAATCTTTACTTTGCATAGAGATCTGTTTCCATCCTAATTGAGCAACCAGAATAAATAACTTCACTGTGACAAATTTGAAACTCCCTATGTGGTTAGTCTACCTCATCTATCAAATGTAATCCCAGTGATATTTGCTCTTTTTTTTTTTTTAGATTTGTTCTTATTCTATTTTTAAGCATTGTGAACAAAATGATACTCTTTGTATGGTAGTGAACCCTGTGATTCATGAAGTCATACTTTGATCATTTCCTTCTTTTAGCCATACAAACCAGTATGTTGGAATTTCTGGGCTTTTCTAAGCTTCTATGGAGAGAAGCTTCAAGGTACTGTTACTAGAAGCGGTGGGAATGGACTCTGGCTAGCAAAAGCAGACATCCCACGTGGTTTAGGAAATTAATTCTGATAATAATTTGGAAGGAATTAGTAAAAAAATTCAGGATTCTACATATGTAAAGGTACACATTTCAGTATTTCTTATAAAAGAAAATTTTGTTAAATTGTACCTGTTATTATGTATCCATTTAAGATGATATAAACCTTGAATGTGAAGCAACTGGGAGCAAATGCGATAGAACATGATGTGGACAACAGAAATCTACCAAATAAATGACTAGGATACAGTGATGCCAATTTATACAAAATATCTTCTTGATAAAGAAGTGGAAGGAAATACACTAAAAAGAAAATCTCACTGGGTTCAGAGTGGAGGGATTATGATTGATTCCTTTTTCATATTCCCTAATATTCCCTATGTTCCTGTCTTCTAGGAAGATAACCATAAAAGGTTGCTGACTGGACTTTTCCTTTAGCTCAAAAGTAAAGTGACACTTTTTTTTTTTTGAGACAGGGTCTCACTTTGTAGTTCAGTCTGGCCTTGAACTTGCAATGATCCTCCTGCTTCAGCTTCCTCAGTGTTGGAATTATAGACATGCACTACCATGCTTGGCTAAAGTTGTTAGACACAAGCCAATCCTGTGATGATCACTCTGTCATCACACATCTTTCAAATACACAAAAAGACTTGAAATGTGGAAGGAAGAGTCACTGAAGAGGAGTATTTGTTTTATTCCTTGTCCTAGTGGAAAGGGCAGTGTGGCTCTTTCTCTTTCCTTTCACTGAGGGAGGGCTTCCTCACAGGTCAAGTGAGGGCTCTGCAAGAAACAGGTTTGGGAGATTGTGGAGAGAAGTTTGGGCTGAGTTGCAGCAACTCTGGGCTTCCTCCCCACCCTCACCCCACAATGCCATTGGACAGGTGCACCCTGAGATGATGGGAGATTTAATGAGGCCCTTTGAAAGTTTGTGAATGAATGAGAAGGGTGCCTCCTTCTCACTTGGAGAATTCTGAAGGTAGTGGGTACACTGGAGAGGCCCTTGAAGGCAGGGAGAAGAGGAAGAACAATAGGGAGGGTGCCTGCATTTCCCCACAGGGTGTTCCAAGGATGTGCGTGATTACCATGAAATGCAATGGACATCAGCTTGTTGGGAAAGGGCTTTGACACATGACCTGCCTCCTTTACGCCTACTCTCATGGATGTTATAATCAAAGGGCATGGCAGATAATAATTGAAGAATTAGAAATAAAAATCCAATTGTTAGAGGAACTTAGGTTAAAGGAGCATGGTGCTATAAGAGCTTACAATAAATCCATTTAGCTTAGATAGAGTGAGCTGGAAAGCTTTCCTTGTGGAGGTCGGAGACTGTATGAGATGATAAAGTAGGAGTTCAGTAGAGGAAATTGACGGTGGAGGGTTGAGAGCATTTGAGGGGAGAGAACAAGTTCTACCAAGTTCCTCTTGCCAGAAGGAGCATGCCATGTGCAAGGAACAGAAAGAAGACCAGTTAGGCAAAAGAAAGGGAGGAAATAACCCTAACCAAACCATGAGTCTGTGGGCCACTCTGGGATTTTGCTTTTTGTATTTTGAGCTCTGGAGTATTACTAAACTATTTAAACCTGGTAACAATGTTGTAAGTCTTGGCATTTGAATGGATCATCCTAGCTGCAGTGTAGTAGATAGATTACCAGGTGAAGATATGCAGATGTAGAGCTCTTTCATTAACTTTCCCTGGAATATAGTGGACATTTTGATGTCAACAGTATTTCTTTTGAGATTCAGAAAGTTTTTATATATCATACATTTGGATATTGCCTCAGATCCATTCACTGTTTTCTTCTTTAGAAATCCTCTAACATTTGTAGGATGGATCTGTGTATCTCATCCTCCATTCTATAATTATAATCCCCCCATCCTAGGGAATATTTCAATTTTTTTTGGGGGGGATATTTCAATTTTTATGAGAGGTTAATTTTTACAGTTACTGTTTCTAGGGTTCGATTTTATTTTATTATACTTACTCTATTCTTCTTAGTCTATTACCTTTTTATCATAGCATGTTTTGTTCTCTTGAACCTGATTGAAACGATAGAATGGCTATTGAGAAATATTTTTCTTGCCTGTTTTTCAAATAAAAGACTTTTCCTCTGAGTCTTCATCACATTGCTCTGTGCTCCTGAGCTGCTACATGCTATATGTTACAGTGGTGGTCATGACAGTGATGGGATAGTAAAGCTGAATGGTTGTCACCTGGGTGATAATACTGAGAACGGTAATGCAATAGGGACAGGATGATAGTTTTGGTGTGATCGTGGATAAAAGTAATGAGAACACTAATGGAGAGATGAGCTATGATGATGCAATGTGTGATGAAAACAACAAGGTGCTGGTGGTGAAAGGGAAGGTACCTTGGGTCTGTGGCTAGTAACTGATGTACACACGGGATGGAGTTAGGAAAAAGTTAAAACAAGTTTATTCAGGTACCTCTGAGGAACACTGAGTCACTTCTGCTTTTCCTGCCTAGCTGCTGGGGTTGATCCAGCTGCTTAATCAGCTGAAGTTCTTAATGATGTTTTTTCATTTTCTCAAGCGCTGAACTTAACAAGCCTCCCAGGAATTCTCACTTCAGAGCAACTCAACTGTGGCTTAATTGGGCCACATCTAGGAAGGAGGGCTCCAGGGACAGAGGCACCCAGGAGTAGCCCCCACAGCCTGGGGAATAAACTTGGAGACTCAGTAGTGAGGAAGAGGAAGAGAAGAGGCTTTGAAGAAATACCTTAAGCTTAATTAGGATTCCAAGAGTGTCACTCTCAGTTGAAGAGCAATTCTGCTCTTCTCCTGGGAAGTCTCAGCCTCCTGCAGAGCTTATGGGAGATTCTCAGCAGCTCAAAGCCTGTGATTGTACTTGGGAGGGCACATACACAACCCTAAGGCAGGTCTCTGAATGCAGGTGGCACATGCTGCTGCCTGGGAAGTTTTACTCTACCTTGAGCTGCCCTTGAAGTGCAAGTCAGCCTCTGAGATCACAGTGTTATGGGCCTTAGAGGTTGTCTCTGCTAGCTCTTAAATGACTGTTTTAAAGGACCAGTGATAGCCTGGTCACATCAGAAGCCCCTGAAGGGTTTAGTGCCATCATTTGTAATTTCTTTTCATTTTTCCTTAACTACACAATAAATATTAATATACTCATTATAAACATTCAAATAATATTTATAAGTAAGAGTTAACCTTTCCCTTTCTTCAATACTAGGGCCCACACCAGAGGTTAAAGTCAGCTTCTAGACTTTAAAAATATGCTTTACCATTGCATTTATATGAACATCTAGAAATATGATTTTATTTCATTTCTTTTTTCTTAGAAGCACACAGTGATATCAATAACATAATAATAATAAATCATATTTTTTCTACTGCTGGGTCAAAGTTGTATTTACTTTTTATAGATTCTTCCCAAAGAGTACTGTTCCATTTAAAGTGTAACAAAGAATGTAAATGACATAAATTCTATATCTGAGTTGAAACCAATTGTTTATCACCCCTTTTCTAGGATGGAGCTAGGATACATGGGGAACTCCTTGTAGGGGATGAAATTTTTATAATTATAGAATCAAAAGTGACTGTGATCAATGACCACCAGGCCACCTTATCTTTTTAGTGTACTTTTAACTTTGGGAAATAAAAATATGTTTAAATTATAATTAATAAAGAGTTTATATATTCTAAGAAAAAAACTATGGATATATTTACTTCTTTAAATCACTGCCAAAATTGAAAAACAATCACTCCTTTTCATTTTTGGCCCAATCTGATGGGTGAATTAATGTTCTTAATTTGAATTTCACTGATTAGTAATGAGGTTGGACATAATTGTACATTTATTGGCCATATGAAATTTATATTTTGTGAGTTCTCTGTTCATATAATTGGTCAACTTTTTCATTAGTTTTGATTTTTTAAAGTTGTACTTATGTGTTCTGAATATACATCCTTTATATATTATATATTTTATATATTGTGTGCATATCTCTCATATATTACATATTTTGCAAATATTTCCCCCAGTTTATCATTTTTCTTTTGAAAATTTTTGTATTTTTTGTCAAATCAACCATTTTTCCTCTTTTGCTGTATATGTGGTCTTACTTAGAAGTACAATATGCATATTAAATTTATACAAATATTCTGTGTATTTTTGGCATACACTTTTCATGCTTTAATTCATTAGAAATTTATTAAGAATTTTGTATCTATTGAGTGTCTATATTTCTTATATTCTGGAATAGTTTGTATAACATGGGGACATTTAGTCCTTTTAGGAGCCCCAAGACTTTTTTTTTTGGTCCTGGGGATCGAACTTGGGACCTTGTGCTTGGGCAGCAGGCAGCGAAAACACTGAGCTAAATCCCCGGCCCCAAGACTTTTTTGAAAGTAGAGATACATGACTAACATATTAATGTCTTTCTTTGGTCTACTCAGAGCTTGTTCTTCATAAGGCAATTTGGCCAGTAGAATGGTTCTAACAAATTACCCATTTTATCTAAATTTTCAAATTTATTGATTTAAAATCTTACATAGTATTTTATTAAAATTTTAAAAATGCCCTTATTATCTGTCATTTGTTAACTTTTTCTTCTCTATAGTTTATTACCAGCCTATTTCTTATATCTTTGTATAAGTCTTTAAAAAACATTTTAAATTTTGATAATAACCTCTTTTTTGTTTCATTTATGCATTTACTTTTATATTCTTCATTTTACTTAGTATTTATTTAATTGCTTTTGCATAGTTTTTATTAAGTTAACATATACAAACTTCCTACTAAACCCGAGTAACTGAGAATATTTCTTTTAAATTTCTAAGTATGTATTTTGTTTGATTATATTTTTGTTGTTGGTGTCTAATTTTATTGTTTTACTCAATAAATAGTGTCTGTTTTGGTGGGGAAATTAAAAATGTTTTCAGTGTAGCTTAATACATGGGCCAATTTTTGGTTAATGACTTTGTCTTGGATTTAATTTTGATTTTTTGTAGTTTGTCTTCTAGTATTTTTTTCTCCAGAGGAGCATTATGGACAATCCTGATGCAAACATTCAGCCTTAAAAGACTACACCTACATTTTAAGAGTAAACAAGAAAAAACAAAAAATTTTACCCCTTTGAAACATGATACCCAGAAGACAAAAGTGTCTCCCCTAAAATTCTTTTTAACCATATGCTTAGCCTTATCATGGTTTACAGTCCAATTTTTTACTACCTGACCAGCTTGAAATAGCTTCAACAAAATAATTTATAGTAACAGATTGGAAGTACCTTCTCCCTAGGTAACTGGATGAAACAAATGCAAACTTGTCTGGAGGAATTCAGCTTTTCATTCTGATCTCAAAGAATTCCACTGTTTCTCCCTCCAGGTTCCTCCCTTCTCTTTCTGCTTTTTCTTCTTTTTTTGGTACCAGGGATCGAACCCAAGTCCTTGTGCATGCGAGGCAAGTGGCTGAAACACTGAGCTAAATCCCTGGCCCCTGTCTCTGCTTCTTGACTGCCATGGGATGAGCAGGTTCCTCTGCCCAAGCCCTCCCACCATGCCCTTTCTGCCTTGGAGCCAGATGGACTGAATCCTTCAAAAACTGTGAGCCAAAATAAACCTTTCTCCTCCTTTAAGTTATGGGTTTCATGTATTGTGTCTCAGTGAGGAAAAAAGTAGGATAATATCATTAGTTAAGTGCCACCATTAGTAATGCAGTGTGTCATTTGGAAAGAGATTTGAAGAAATGGACAGCTTAAAAGTGGAAACCCAAGGAACTGTTAACAATTAAAAACAAACCATGACATCTTTTGTTTCGCAGTGAATAGTGTACTTTGGAAGCACAATGTCCAGTCTGGTATGGCAGCATCCTGTCCATTCCTGATCTCTTTCATAGGACACTTCACTGCCATTTTCTGTACATGAAAGAAAAATAAATGTGGAAATTTCATCCTTGGAAATCTGTTCCTTGTTCTCCCCCCCCCCAAGTTGTAACATGGAAAAGCAGATTTATTAAAAACTTTGTAGGGCTGGGGATTTAGCTCAGTGGTTCTGCCGCCTGCCTCGCAGCGCAAGGCTCCAAGTTTGATCCCCAGTACCAAAAAACAAACAAACAAAACTTTGTGAGATAGATCTCACACACACACACACACACACACTGCACTCATAGTTGATTTCTCACCAAATTATGAGTTTTTGACGTTCCATTTTGTATCTTTCTATAATGCCTATCTCATAACATTAATATAGCTATGCGTATCTTTAATATAAATTAAAGTGATTTTGTTTTTTAGTTTTCATACTGAAGATATGGTTTATGCACCATGTATACAATATTTTAAATTTGTCTGCATAGTTACTCTTACCAGTGAGTTTTATACTGTCTGATAAATTCTTCTTACATATTAACATGTCTTTCTTTCAATTTGAAGAACATTGTTTAGCATTTCCTATAGGACAGGGCTGGTGTTGAGAAAGTCTGTCAGCTTTTGTCTGGGAACATCTTTCTCATTCCTTAATCTAATGAGTAGCTTTTCTGGGTATAGTATTCTTGGTGGAAATTTTTTCCCATTCAGTATTGTGAATCTCTCCTTGTACTATCTCCTGGCCTTTAAGGTTTCTGCTGAGAAGTCTGATGTCAGGTGAATTAGGACACCTTCATGTGTTATTTTTTTCTTTTGTTGTCTTGCGTATCCTCTCTTTATCTTTTACCTTGCAGAACTTGATTCTTTTGTGTCTGGGGATAGACTTGGTTGAGCTGACTCTGGTAACCATTGACCTTCTTGTATGTGGATAATTGTATCTTTTTCTAGGTTTGGGATGTTTTATGTTATTATCTTTCTGAATAAGCATTCTACCCCATTGGCATTATACAGTCTGTCTTGAATCATAATAACTCAAATATTTATTCTTTTAATGGTGCCCCAAATTTCCCAAAAATATTTCATTTTTCTTCATTGTTTTTATTTTTTTCTTCTCTGTATATTTTCTAATAGGCTATCTTTCATCCCATTAATTCTTATGTTTATCAATCTGCTCTTGAAGCTTTCTATCAAGTTTTAAATTGTACCTAGTATACCTTTTAGTTCAGTAATTTCTCTTTGACTTTTTAAATTATTTCAACTTCTCTGTTAAGTTTCTCTGCTAGAGTACTGAATTGTCTCTCTGTGTTTTCACTGAGTTTCTTTAAAAGCTCATTGAGTTTCTTTAAAACAGCTATTTTGTATTCTTCATCCAAGAGTTTGTAGATATCAGTTGACATATGGTCAGTTTTTGTTGCCTTTTGTTTATTATATGAGGTTGTGGTTTCCAAAAAGTTCTTGATGCTTGTGGCATGCAAGTCATGTGCACATTGAAGGATTAGATAATTATCCAGTCTTTGCAAACTGCTTTTTTTTTTTTTTTTTTGGTGCCCATTCTCCTAGAAATTCTGTCTGCTTGTTTTCTCTAAGCCTGTGGACACTTCCACCACTGGGTGGCAACCTAAGGCTAGGTTTGCCTCAAATCTGCTGCTGTGTTGCTGCTCTTTCAGCAATTGTGGGTGTCTAAAGCCTAGGTTTGTCCTAAAGTCACATTTGGTATGTGGTCCAGGATAAAGTGAGAGAACATTTATAAGGGGTAGTTTGTCCCTGCAAGTGGGATCAGGATGGGGTCAGATGCCTTGTCTACAGTAATTTGCCTTTGGTGAGGAACCACAGGACTCTGCCTATCTCTGCCTGTCACGGAGAGAACAATCTGAGGCTCCTATGCAATGACTTAGTGCTCACCTTCCTCTTCTTCCCCTAAGACAACATTACTCTCTTTGTGTTATACTGCATGGGGTTGGAGGTTGTGGGGAATCTTATGACCATCAATGAGGCAATGCTGGATCACACTTGGAGTCCACTCCTTACTGAGACCAGTGCAGCATGGTCATAGAAACAGCTCCCATGCTGCTATGGGCTGCCAGATGCTGTTGTGGACTTGTGGCCAGAAGCCACTGCCCCAGGTGATGCTGACTGGGATATACGTCTGATTGACAGGGGCAGTGGGTCTCTAGTTGGCACAACCAGTCCAGAGGCTCTGTTTGCAGACACTGACCTGGGGACAGGGAACATTAGGATGTGCCCAGTGTAAGGTTTTCATACTGGTGCTGAGTTTCAGAATACAAACTTGTGCTCACTTTCCTGCTCTGTTCTTCTGTGCCTGGAATCTTCTTCTTTCTAGCTGTCAGAGGGGAGCAGGAAGTAGTCCCTGGGTTGTCCGGGCTGACACTAAACTGTTCATACCTGAGTCTCACAGCCACAGGGACGCATGCACTCTTGGGAGTGTGCATCAGGCCCACCTGTGGTTGGTGGTGAAGCAGGCTGAAACACAAGTCTGTCACATTGGGTCACATTCAGGTTTCTGAGTAGTGCCAGGACAGGACTAGAGACTCTGTCAATGAACACTGGCCTGGGTAGAGAGGCCTTTGTACTCCACCTGGTGTGGGGTCTTACTGACTTGTGCTAGCACTGAGCTCCAAGACAAAGTCTTGTGTTTCCTTTCCTCCTTGCTCCCCAGAATCTGGAGTCTTGGTTTTTGCTCTTTTCCTCAGATTGAGGTGGTGGTGGTGGTGGAGATAGGCCCTTAGCCAAGGGTCCAGGGGCCTACTGTGTGGGTACTGATCTGGAGGCAGGGGCTAGGGGCCCCTGTCTGGCATTGAATTTTACAGTGATTTGTCTGCTCCTGGGTTTCAAGTGTAAGGTCTGGACTTCATTCCTTCTCCTCCTTCCAAGCAGGAGGCATCTCTTTCCATGCTGTGCTGCTTGGTGTTAGGAGAGGATGGATATAGGCAACTCTTCTTCCTGTCTTCTTCAATCTGCTTTTCTTATTATTATACTAAAACCAGGCACTGTGGTTTCTCATCTGGCTTCCTTAGCTCTTGTGAAGGTGGATTTGTGTGTAACTGTTCAAATGGGTGTCTGTGGGAGAGAATCATGGAGTGTCTTTCTCAGCCACCATCTTGCTTTCAGTCCCCTTTATTGTTGTCATAACAATATTACGTTTACCAATACACAAACATATGGTGTCTCTCCATTTATTTAGTTCCTTAATTTCTTTCAGTGATGTTTTATGGTTTTCAATGTATAAGCCTTATACTGTGGCACTTCAGTTCACAAACTTAATTCTTTCCACGATTCTGGTCACAAATGAAATTGGATGAGAACCAAATCAAATTTCCCCATAAGGTCAACATCGAACCTAACCACTGAATTTTACTTGGTTCTCATACAATTTTGTTTGTGGCCAGAATTGTGGAAAAAATTAAGTTTATGAACTGAGGTACCATTGTACTACTATTAAAGTTTTTTTCTTTTTGGTACCGGGGATCGAACTCCGGAACTTGTGCTTGCGAGGCAGGTGGCAGAACCACTGAGCTAAATCCCTGGCCCCTACTATTAAAATTTTTTCTGATTTTTTTGATGCTACAATAAATCGAACTACTTCATTGATTGTCTTCAGATTATTTACTACTAGTGCTTACAAGTAAAA
>NW_004624892.1:2310304-2336077 GCF_000247695.1 Heterocephalus glaber | reverse complement strand
CGAGAGATGCAAATGAAAAGAACAGAGATTCCACCTCACCCCAGAAAGAATGGCTGCTATCATGAAATCAACCAATAACAAATGCTGGTGGGACTGTCAGGAAAGAGGAACACTGCTCCACTGCTGGTGGGAGTGTAAACTGGTGCAACCTCTGTGGAAATCAGCATGGAGATACCTCAAAGAACTAAGATTGGAAGTTCCATTTGACCCAGCTATTCACCTGCTGGGTATCTTCCCCCAAAGAATTTACAAGAATCATACTACATTGATATATGTGCACCCATGTTCATAGCAGCACAATTCATGATAGCTAAAATTGAAAGCAGCCCCAAATGCCTGTCAACTGGAGAGTGGATAAAGAAAATGTGGGTTTTTAAAAAATAAAATGGAGTATTACTCAGCCATAAAGAACGAGAAACTAGAGATATTTATAGCGAAGTGGATGCACATTGAGGCGATACTTTTAAGTGAAATAAGTAAAACAGACATATGTAAATATGGAATAGTTTCTTTGGTATGAGAAACTGAAAGTGTAAATAAGGATCAAAAGGTATAATAGATAATGTGAAATAGGAAGAAAAGGTCCAAAGGGGAAGGGGAATTGGGAGGGATTGGGGAAAGGAAAGAAGGGAATGGAATTAATATGAGAAAAAGGAAAAAACAGAAACAACAACTTTTTAATTAGGGAGGGGTGGAGGGGTTGAAGAGAGGGCAGTGAAATGGGGAAAAAATAAGAACCAAGGTATGTTATGTAAAGGTATAAATTTCCAATGATGAATGTCATATTGTATACCTTAAATATACCAAAAAATTAATTTTTAAAATAGAAAGTGTTGGTAGTTTTGGATCCTAATGAAGTAGAAGCAATTGAGGCAATATAAGTATACAAGATAGTGGTCCTAAAACAGGGTATATGGACAAGTGATACCAGAAGTGAAATAGTACTTTGGTAAGAAAAAGTACCAGATATGCCCATAGGTGGCTGATATGTAATGTAAGTAGTGGGCTTGGGAAATAAGGATATCAAAGAAAGCGGATTCCCCTGCTGGGTATCTTCCCAAAAGAATTAAAAGAATCATACCACAGCTATATATGTGCATCCATGTTCATAACACCACAGTTTGTAATAGCTAAAGCTTGGAAACAGCCCTATCGCCCATCAACTGGAGACTGGATAAAGAAAATGTTGGGGGGGGGTTGTTTTTTTTTTTACAAAATGGAGTACCACTTAGCCCATAAAGAATGATAAATTAGAGACATTTATAGCTAAATGGATGCACATTGAGGCCATACTCTTAAGTGAAATAAATAGGACACACATGTGTAAATAACAAATAGTTTCTCTGGTGTGAAATACTGAAAGTGTAAATAAGCTTCAAATGGTATAATTGATAATGTAAAGTAGGAAGAAAAGGTCAGTCTTCATTTTTTAATTGGAGTTTAGAAAGCAATCTCAAGCCTGTGGAGCAGCATCTGAAGAGCAGCAGGGTCAGCAGTTATGAATTAATTGATGTAAAGCTCTTAGCACAGGACACAGCACATAATAGGGGCACCATGAATGTGAGCTCTCATTCTTGTTTGGTTTTATCTTGTTTTGAGACAATGTCTTACTAAATTGCTCAGACTGTGCTCAAATGTGAGATCTTCCTGCCTCAGGCTACCAGAGTATTGGGATTACACTAGTGAAGAACCAGGGGACAGACTCATGACAGCTGCTCATTTCTTGTTGTCAAGATGGGACCTACCATTGGCTGGGCCCTTCTAGCTAAACCTGTGCTAAGACTGTACACGTACCTTCCTAACACAAACACCATTATTTTCAGATCTAAGTATGATGCAAATGAGTTTCCAGGAGGGCAAGTGATTTGCACAAGATAATATAGACATGAAGTTGTAGAATCTGCATTCAACCCCAATCTGTCTATCTTGTTATTTTCTGCATTCAACAATAGGCACTAAGTTTTAGCAGTGTTATCGCCACAAAATAACATGTGGAGTTGGACATGCACCTGAGGAAAATGGGAGATTTTCAATAAATAGAAGTTTTGAGAAG
Organism: Heterocephalus glaber; assembly: GCF_000247695.1. The sequence goes on along the minus strand of NW_004624892.1, from coordinate 2,334,024 downwards.
ACTGGTAGCATTATTACTACCTTACTAGCATTTATATTATCTATATCCACACAGTGTTTCACCATTATTAGGTCTGTGGCCTTGGACAAGATGTCTGAGGATGTAAGAGGCTCTCACAAGTACTTCAGAAAATAACAGAGGGTTAGTTAGTGTCATCACTGTGTTAAATAGGGATGTGGCAGCTCAGGTGGAGGATCCCTCCTTTCTCTAAGACTGAATGGAAAGAAATTTTAGTCCCCAAAATGGAAACTTTCAAAGAATGCCCAGCTCCCCAGCTCCAAAGGCCAAGTCTAAAAAGTCTTAAGAGCATTAGACATCCAGACTATGTCATTCATCCAGCCCCAGGGCTCTGTTTTGTATTTTTCAGCATGGCCAAGGAATCCCCAGGGCTTTTTGGTACTGGAAATTCATTCTCTAACTCCATCCTGATAAAAAGTGAACCCCTGGGTCTGCTAGCTGGAGTCCCCTCCCTTCAGGGCTTCTCTGGATCCAGGGCACTTAAGATGGTGCTGATCTCCCCTCTCGAGCCCAGAAGAGGAGGATGGGCACCTTTCTAATGCACCACACCAAGGGAAAATAGGCAGCTGATACCATAGAGGTGAAGGACACTATGTAGGCAGGGTAACAAGCTGACTGTTTGAGGTGTGACTGAGGGAGCAGCTGGGGGAGTTTTCTGCTCTGGGCATCCAAGAACTGACAAAGTGTCCATAGTGTTTGCCGCACAAACTGCAGCAGACGGAACAAGAACCTCCCCTTTTTGGGCAGGAGCCAATCTCCTACTCTCTCCCATGGCTGTTTCTCCACTTGTGTAGATCCCTCTCAGGGGCACCCTTCCACCCCTGCACTCCCAGTCTGTGTCTTGAGGCTTTGCAGTGGGAGTCCCAAGAGGGCATCCTTTCCTTTCTTCTCTGCTAGAAACATAGAGGAAGGGAAGCAGCAAGGAAACATTGCATACACTTGACTGGGAAGACAATGCGCACATAAACAAGGCTGTGGACCGGTCAGGTAAGGAAACCCTTGAAAGGCTTAAAGGTCGGTGGGATCTGAGGAAGCACCAAGGTTAGGGGAATGTCCCAGTAGATAAGCCCTAAAGGTGGTGAGCATTCTTGGCAGATGATGGGGAAGCCAGCTGACTTGGAAGATCTGAGGCTCCAAGAGGAGAGAACCCAGCTTCCCTAACTGGGGTTATGTTAGCATCATAGTGCAACAAGCTCACTCGTGGCGATTTGAAATCTGATTAGAACCATTCAGGGAAGGTTCTTGAGTTCCTCAAGGAGTTGTGAAACAGGGTGCGATAAATGAAACTGCATGGGCTTGTAAGTGAACCAAGAGGCCAATGGGAGTTCTCTGCAAAGGTCCCAGGCATGGAGTGTAGCTGAGCAGGAAGAATGATAGGGTGTTACTTGATTTTCAGCCCTGATTGTCTGAAACTGCTATTTGAACTACTTGCTACTCCTTGTCTCTTGAAAATTTCCCTCTCAATGCCCATGGCTCTGATAATTAGGCCAGGTCCCTAATTATCATTGAAAACATCCCTCACCTGGGACATTTTGCTCCTTTACAGAAGAGTTGATGTTTGCTAAAACTCAGAACATACATCATATACCATTTCCTTTGCTCATTCAGACACCTGTTTAATCTTCCAGACTTCCACCATCATCTCTTGGCAATTAGTCCTCATGATCAGGTTTTCGGCCCTGCTTTGCAGCCTCAGAAATTTAAGAATGCTACTGCACTCTTCTCTCCTCTCTCCACTCCTCCTCCCATGCAGCTTCCTGTCATCTAAGCTGCTACCTTTTATTCAGTACTTTCTATAAAGCAGATGTAATTCACACAGCCTCCACTATGGAGGAGATAGTACACCCATTTTACAGGTGAAAAACAAGGCGCTCTGAGTAGCCAAGTGATTTGAAAGTAGAGAAACAGGCAGCTAGACTCAGGTGTGTTGACTCCAAATCCGTGCTCTGTGTATTTGCCAAGGCTTCGGGCTCATGTCTCCAGCCTCCATGATAAATTTTGTGCCCAATTAACTGTATAGCTCAGCCCTTCCCTTGCTGAACAAGGCACTGATGTGGTCACAGGTCTCCAGTGTGTTTGCCCGATACCAAAAAATATCAGAGCTACCAGGGGCCTTTAGGATCAACAAATCCAAAGTATCAAAATGGGGCTCTGAAGCTCAGAGAGGAATATGGAGATTTCCAGGGTCACAAATCAAATCAAGGGCAAAAACAGGAGCATTCCCCAGTTGTTCTGATTTTGAGATTCATTACATTTTTACTAACCTCTTTTATTTGCCTTGTGTTTCATATTTTGCAAAATATCTTGACATACAGGATCCTATACCTACCTTGCCATAACCCCATGTCATAAATGTAGCACCTCTGCTTTAACAGATGGAGAGACTGAGGTCAACAGAAGTGAAGGCTCTTGCCAAAGCCATATCTGAGTGAGTGACAGCAATGAGATACTCAGGTAAGGCTGAAATAAAAACTTGGTCATAGGAGGTGGCTGTAAGAATTCAACGCAATGTCCCTCACTTATCTTAATACCAGAAACAAAGCTCAGACAGGCCTCAGAGCACTCGGCACAGCAAGCCAGCACCTAGGGCCCCTGTTTCAGGTGCTCAGGGTGACAAAGTCTTTCCCCTCTGCTTTCCAGCCTGTCTGTCTTACTTTATTTTTCATTTCCATTTTAGGCCATAATTTTTATTAGATGAGTAAACTGTTCCCATACCAAGATCATAATAAAGTGACTTCAATTATTAATATCTAAAGTCATTTTTTACGTACTAAAAATCTGTGTTTTGCTTTGGTGGACATTTCAATAGTAAGTGTGTCTAGAGTTAATTTGCCCAGCTGATTTCTTTCTTTTTTTTTTTTGGTACTGGGGATCGAACTCAAGACCTTGTGCTTGCAAGGCAGGCAGCAGAACCACTGAGCTAAATCCCTGGCCCCTGATTTCTTAATTTATTCAGAAATATCCAGTACAATCTAGCTAAGCAATTCTTGAATTATCACAATTTCTAAATTAATGTACTTCATAAGCATTTGGGTCAAGTTATCTCCATTGTCATTTATTGTTTCAGTGAGACCTCTGTCTCCTCTAGATCTTCAGCTCTCTTGTGAGGTTCGCCACCACACTAGGTCAGGGTGGTAGTTTCCAAAGTACCTGTAGCCTACTGACACAGATGTTCCTTTCATAATTCGAATTCTAGGCAAACACATCTGCCTTCTACAAATTGGAGTAGTTGTGGATACTTAGTAGAAAAAGGAAGTGGCCAGAAGGTGGCTGAATTCACTGTGCAAAAATGGTCACCTATACAATACATTTACATTTATCTTTGGGTGCTTGTACCAAAGAATTTAAGAAAAAAAATGGTCACCTAAACTGGGCATGATAAGGCCGACCTGTAATCCCAGCACTCAGGATGCTGAGGCAGAAGGATCACCATGAGTTCAAGGCCAGCCTGAACTATATAGGGAGACCCTGTCCAAAACATTGAAAAAAAAGATGCCTAGATATGCCTTTTTCTTCTATGGATTAGTATTGTTCCCAGAGAAGATCCACTGGACCATCAGGCCTCCTATGTTCTGTTACAGGTGGAATAAAGATCTTTTGGCTTCTTGCCCAATGCCATAGCTATCCTAGCTTCCTTTCCCTTCTCATCCAACTCAACCTAGATTTGATTGAATCTGTGAAGCTACTGTACATAGTGTTGTGTGTGATTCAGCTTCCGTCAATCCTGACCTCATATCCCCAAGGCAAAGGACTGAACGAGGCAGTGCTTCTCTCTCCTTGATAGGCAGATCACCATGCAGAGCTTTGGCAAGGAAAACCACACTTCAGTTTCTGAGTTTATCCTCCTTGGTTTCTCCAGTGAGCCACAGGTCAGAATGGCCCTGTTCATTTTCTTCCTCCTCCTCTACCTTACAACTCTGGTGGGCAATGGGCTCATCATCACCCTTATCTTCCTTGACTCACACCTCCACACACCCATGTACTTCTTTCTCAGTGTCCTCTCTTTGGTAGACATGAGTTATGTCACCACCACTGTGCCCCAGATGTTGGTAAATATGTGGTATCCAAGGAGAACCATCTCCTGGGATGCTTGTGTAGCCCAGATGTTCATCTTCTTGGTCCTGGGCATTGCTGAGTGTATTCTTTATGCCATCATGGCCTATGACAGGTATATTGCCATTTGCTTCCCCCTTCACTATTCCCTATTCATGAGCCGTACTGTGTGCATCAAGATGGTCACTGTCTGTTGGTCCATTAGCATCACTGGGGCTCTGATCTACACTGTCTTCACCATGCGTCTGCCCTACTGTGGACCCTACAAAATCAACCACTTCTTCTGTGAGGTCCCTGCTGTTCTGAAGTTGGCCTGTGTAGACACATTCTTCAATGACCAGCTGAACTTCACGTTGGCTTTCATCCTGCTTTTGGTCCCACTGTCCCTCATCTTAGCATCTTACGTCTGCATATTTGCCTCCATCTTAAGAATTCATTCATCCAAGGGGAGGCTCAAGTCCTTCTCTACATGCGCCTCCCACATCACCGTGGTCACCATGTTCTATGGTCCAGCCATGATTATGTACATGAGGCCTAGCTCCTGGTGTGACCCAGAGCGGGACAAGAAGTTGGCCCTGTTCTACAATGTCATCTCGGCCTTCCTCAACCCCATCATCTATAGCCTCAGGAACAAGGATGTAAAGGGGGCCTTTCTGAGAGTACTTGGAAACAGAGGGACAGCTTCATGATCCAGGATGCTCCAGACTTGTCTCCGGTCATGGGAAGATTAGAATAAGGTCATTTGACATCATAGAGGTACATTTGTTCTGACTATCCTGAGTCTCTCTGGAGCTTGGGGCATCCAGAAGAGTGTGTGGCCGACCCTGACCTGAAGATCTAACACACTGCTTGGAAAATTTTCAGCTGCCACTACCCAAAGACCCACTTAAGTATTGGAAGCAAAGAATTTCTTTACAAAAACTATATCTTGCAGTTCATGGCCACAGCTTTATTATTTTTCCTGGTTCTCTCCTTACCCTGGACTTTTATGGTAGTTTAACATGATGACAGCCAAATCTTTAGCATGCATACATCCTTTTCTACAGTATAATGGAATTTGGGATGAAAGTGACATAAAGAATAGGCAAATTCTTCAGGGACAGCATTGTGTGACAAGCTCATGTAGGTAATACCTAGCATTGCTTTTTGAAGTAGATGCTATAATATTAGAGCTCAATTTATTATAAACATATCTGTGTACAAATATGGCTAATTGCTGGTCTAGTCTTGGCTCAGTTTTTTAAAAATGACTCACATCCTCACTTCACGATTTACATTTAAAATCTCACTTTTATTTTGAGGAAACATATATTTCAAAAAACAAAAATATATAAAAAATATGTGTTATTATTTATGTATCTAAATGTCTACACTATATATCTATAGATGTACATCGACAGTATGAAACAGAGAGAGTAGCTACACAGAAAGAGAGATAATAGAAAATAATACAATAAAGACTCCATTTCCTCCCATTCCAAATACATACTTGGAAAGATTTTGCTCTGTGCTGTCCAGTTCTTCTTTCTTTCTTTTTTTTTACATGGATTAGATAAGAAAGAAAGTTAAACTGCTTTTAAATATTTCCAACTTTGCCAGATTCAATCACTTTCAATAAACTGAAATCTATTCAATCTATTTTTAACATTTGCTTGCATATATTTATGAAACCATTGTCTGCTCGCAATTGGGAGGAGGCATGAAGGTGGTTTATGGGTACTGGTCATGCTCTGTCTTGACCTGGCATTAATCACATGGGTGTGTTCACTCTAAAAACTTAATCAGGCTGTACCCTTAGGATTCTACTATGTTTCGTATATGCATTATATTTCCAAAAAAAGGAAACTCAAGCTAATCCTCAGCAGAATCAGCGACCAAGTCTTGTTCACCTTTAGTAACCAGTAGCCAGGAATATCTGGCACAGTTTGCACCAATGAGAGTTTAGAATCAATCAACTGATCTGGGAAATCACAGCACAGATAGAATCATGATAAACAATTCTGGAGAGTAAATACCGAATAGTTTCTCTGGTGTGAAAAACTAAAAGTGTAAATAAGGATCAAAATGTATAATTGATAATGTGAAATAGGAAGAAAACATCTAAAGGAGTAGGGGAATTGGGAGAGGTAGGGGAAAGGGAAGAAGGGAAAAGAAAAAATATGAGAAAAAGAAAAAATGGAAACAAAGTCTTTGTAAATAGGGAAAGGTGGAGGGAGTGAAGGGAAGGCAGGGGAATGGGGAAAAAATAAGAACCAAGATACATCATGTAAAGGTACAATATCCCAATGATGAATGTAACTGTATTGTATACCTAAGATGTACCAATAAACTTAAAGGAAAAAAAAAAAAGCAATGCTGGAGAGTTGTCCTGAATAAAGAGCCAGCCAGGATGCAAGGAGTGTCAAGGAGGAGCTATGCAGAGCATGACAGCAGGTGACTGCAGAGGAAGGTCATCTGTTTACACGGAAAGCCTTCTAGCAGGAGGGAGCATTGAGGTGGGTTCAGAGGCATGCACAGGAAGCTGAGGTAGGGCAGTTCAGGTCAAGGGAGCAGCACAAAGGGGGCATCTACAGGTGGTTCTGGCTGCCCAGAGTTCAAGGTAGGAGTCAAAGAGCTGCAGAGAGGGTGAAGCCTAGAAAGCTGGACAGGAGTCAGCTCTGGCTGTCAGAGGAGCTAAGGTTGAATTCTACAGATGGAAATCACCAGAGGTTCCTGAGAAATAGAGAAGCAGTTAGGGCTGCTGGTTAGACAAATGGCTGTAGCAGCCAAGTGGACGCTCGTGGCCTACAGCACCTGCATGATTAATTCAGGCCCTACCGTTTGAAAGGGAGATGGGTCACAGACCTAGAGTCACTGAGTGCTTGGGACTGGGCAGCCAGGGAGAGAGGGGTCCAGGTGGGAACAGAGCAATGTTGGAAAAGCCTCCCTGTTGAGGCGTGAGGAGGTTACTAGAGTGAGAGCTTCCCAGTGGGACAGGCAAAGCCCTCCAACTCTGAAGGTCTTCAAGAGATCCTGGATCAGACATAGCTGGACAAAGACACCACCAAATCCTCAAGTCCCCATGGTGAATCAGTGCTGCAGTGGGCCCCATCCTGGGTCAGGATCAGTGCAACATGGAACAGGAGAAAGACTGTCACTAAGTGGGTGTCCAGGCCTTAGGGCAGCCACAAGGGTGGCCAAGTGAGTAGAACAGGAGCACAGGAAACCCAGTCAAAGGCATCCTCCTGTCCCAGAGCTGAACTCCTGGGCTCTACTCAAATCAGCAGCTCCCCAGGTCCCCTATGTGGCCCTAGATTTCCTGTGATGCCCCAGCCTGGCTCCTGGAATAAGATTTTGGCCGTGTTCTGTATGTAACTCTGCTCCCCCAGAGGATCCCTGAGTCTCCATGAACCAGTGAATTTCTCATGCTCAGAAAAGATGGAGCACGAAGTTGGTGTTTTGTTTTGTTTTATTTTGTTTTGTTTTCCAGCAAGGACTGAGCACCTCCCTCCCCTCTGGGCAAAGATATCAAAAGTGAGGCTCCCCCTTCTCTGCCCTCCCTCTCCTCTCTTCTCCGCTCTTCTCTTCCCGTCTGAGGTGGCAGCTGGCCTCACCTCCTCATCAGCTCCATTTTACCTCTCCTCTGGTGTTCCCTTTTCCCTCAGGTACGAGAACGGCCTGAGCATCTTCCCGCCTCCTTAGGGTGGCAGCGGAGACCCGGCGCTTTCTCCTCTTTCGGATCTTCAGTCCTCGCCCTGCCCAGTCATGAATGAGGAATGCGATGTGATTGTGCTGGGCACTGGCCTGATGGAATGTATCCTGTCAAGTATAATGTCAGTGAATGGGAAGAAAGTTCTTCACATGGATCAAAATCCACATTATGAAGGAGAAAGTGCATCTATAACACCACTGGAAGATTTATACAAAAGATTTAAATTACCAGGAGTACCTCCAGCATCAATGGGAAGAGGAAGAGACTGGAATGTTGACTTAATTCCCAAGTTCCTGATGGCTAATGGTCAGCTGGTTAAGATGCTGCTGTATACAGAAGTTACTCGATACATGGATTTCAGAGTGATCGAAGGGAGTTTTGTCTGTAAGGGAGGAAAAATCTACAAAGTTCCTTCTACTGAAGCAGAAGCCCTGGCATCTAGCTTAATAGGACTGTTTGAAAAACATCACTTCAGAAAGTTCCTAGTGTATGTTGGCAACTTTGATGAAAAAGACCCTAGAACTTTTGAGGGCGTTGATCCTAAGAAGACCACAATGAGAGCTATGTATAAGACATTTGACCTGGACCAAGATGTTATAGATTTTACTGGTCATTCTCTTGCATTATACCAAACTGATGACTACTTAGATCAGCCATGTTGTGAGACCATTGTTAGAATTAAACTTTACAGTGAGTCTTTGGCAAGATATGGCAAAAGCCCATACCTTTATCCATGTTATGGCCTTGGAGAACTGCCACAAGGATTTGCAAGGCTAAGTGCTATTTATGGCAGTACCTACATGCTGAATAAACCAAATGAAGAAATTGTGCAGAATGGAAAAGTGGTTGGTATAAAATCTGAAGGAGAGATTGCTTGCTGTAAGCAGCTCATCTGTGACCCAAGTTATGTAAAAGATTGGGTAGAAAAAGTGGGCCAGGTAATTAGAGTTATATGCATCCTCAGCCACCCCATCAAGAATACCAACAATGCCAATTCCTGCCAGATAATTATTCCACAGAACCAAGTCAATTGAAAATCAGATATCTATGTTTGCATGATCTCCTCTGCACACAATGTGGCAGCACAAGGGAAGTACATTGCTATTGTTAGTACAACTGTGGAAACCAAGGAACCTGAGAAAGAAATCAGACCAGCTTTGGAGCTCTTGGAACCAATTGAACAGAAACTTGTTAGCATCAGTGACCTCCTTGTACCAAAGGACTTGGGAACAGACAGCCAGATCTTTATTTCCCATGCATATGATGCTACAACTCTCTTTGAGACAAGCTGTGATGACATTAAAGACATCTATAAAAGGATGACAGGATCTGAGTTTGACTTTGAGGAAATGAAGCGCAAGAAAAATGACGTCTATGGAGAAGACTAACAGCAGTACGTGTTAATATCTAACTGGGACAAATTAAAAATTTGGCAAATAATACATATTGTATGAAATCAATATTGTAAGGCCTGCTTTTGTAATCACAATGGAGTTTGAAGAGTGCTGTACCAGTGAATACTCCCCTTCATCTTTCTAATCTTATGTATTAACTTTTCATGGATTGGCTATTCAGACTGACGGGTTACCATTGCAATTTAACCAAGCTGGCTTTTTTCTAGTGAAGGAACAGTTTTAAAAAGGTTGTGATACCAATTCAGAGAACTTGATACAGTATTTGTATCTTTTAATCAGTGTAGACTTTGCAGTTTTGTGTTTCTGCTGCTCAAGAGCTGAGTTCATACAATGTGTGCCATCTTGACATTAGTGAGATTCTAAATTGAATATTCCTTACTTTAGGACAGCATCCTTAAGTTTTCCCTATATGTATTTTGTGTTATAATCAAATAATGATGGGCAGGGCCCAAATAGTATAGCCACAAGTTTGGTTCATGTGGACAAGTATTTCTAACCAACTCTATACTAAGGGAGTGTTTGGAGAAAGCCAGTATGTGTTGTTTTAACCTAGGAAAATTGAGAGAAGGGGAAAGGAACTTATCTATAAAGCAGGTAAAATGTAGAAGCATCTTTTGTATCCCAGGTGTGGCTTCTTCAGTGGACCAAGCTGCAATGCAGTATTGATTTGACAGAGCCTCTACTTTAACGATGTCTGTCTCAAAATGGCTCCAAATGATTTCTATACTGCAAAATAAAGCCAAACTCTGTAAACTAAAAAAAAAAAAAAAAAGTGAGGCTCCACACTCTTCACTGCTGTCTACGCTGACTCAGAATGCCAAGATGGAAGTTCTGCCGTCTGCCTTGAATCTTCTCTACCACATTTCTGACCCCTTCTCTCTTCCTGTGGTCTTCATGTGGAAGAGAAAAGCCCCTCATGGAGGGATGTGAAATTCCAAAATGCACCCTCAGAGAGAGCTGAGATACAAGAGGCCACCAGGGAGCTTAAGACTTACACAGGTATCATACTGTACAAGATACATATTAAAATGTATCCACGTTCCACATTCATTATAATTTTATATAACTATGCAAAAGTTTAATGTATTAGAGTTTACTGACAAAAGGTTGTATTTAATAGTCATTTTAACATTTCTAATATTTATTTTCCATTTTTCATGATGCCTATTTTTTTTTTTTTTTGGTACTGGGGATCGAACTTGGGACTTTCCACTTGTAAGGCAGGTGGTGGAACCACTGTGCTAAATCCCTGGGCCTCATGATGCCTATTTTTTAATAGATTGAGAATCATTTTATTTCAGAAGTTTTAACAGAAATCCATATAATCTTAAGAAGAAAGCTTGAGAAAATTATATTTAATCATTTATATTCCATTATCAGTTTATATGCTTTACTTTAAGTTTTAAAAAATTGAGAATGCCTACAAAAGAGCTGGAGCTGAATCCAGGGAACAAATAGATGATCCAAACTAAAGCAACTCTAAAACCATTGTAATTTATTTAGAGTAGGTAACTTTTAGATGATGATTTTGTGAAAATTTATAATATCAAGGCTGTTTAACCAACTAACAAGTGAAAGTGACATTGTTAGCACATTGAATGATGCCTGTTTTTGAGCCTAAAATTTTTTTCTTTCAAGTCTCTAACATGTCCATAGACCCTGAAAGGTCAAGGGCCCTAGACCCTGTGCCTACAGCACCTAATGGTTATAACAGCCCTGGGAATGTCCTGGCATTGGGTCAGGAAAATTTCATGGCCTTTATCATCCAGATTCCCAGGGCACCTCATTTGTTTTCCTGGAGAAGGAGGAGCCACTGAGAAAAGACTTGCCCTGGGGCCCTGTGTGAGCCCAGCATACATGCCCCCGTGACCACCTCCCCAGCCTGACTTGGACTCCAGGAAAGGCAAGGTCTGAGTGTCCTTGGGGAGTGAGACACACAGGAGCTCAGTGCTTTCTCTCTGGCCTTGAGGTGTCTGTGGTGTGTGCTGCCTAGAACCCCTGGGCCTACTGCCACACAGAAGTGGCCCCCTGAGGCTGAGGGATTTGTCCACACCACCTTTCCTGAAAGAGTATAAGCTCAGGGTATCGGCGTCCTCAGTCCTCCTGGGGAGTTGCCAGCTGCACCCATCTCCAGCCTCCCTGTCTGAGAGCTCCAGGTGGGAGCCCAGGCTGGTGTGCACTTCCTGCTGGTGGCTGCCTGATGCTGCCTCCATCCCTGTCCATGTCTATGTGAGCATGCACACGCTGCCTGAACCAATCTTCTTCTTTGCTGTGAATCTGTCTATTCCCCTGTCTCATTCCATCAGCCTATTGTTATCTGTCTGTCTCTTTTTTATTGCTTTCCATTTCTCTCTGACTCTGTTTCTGTTGGCTGCCTTTGTTTCCTAATTTTTATGTCCAATTTCTCCATCCTCTGGCTCTGATGTTACCTGCCTGAGTTTGAACTCATTCTTTCTGCCTTTCCTTCTCTCTTGACTTCTCCAATTTTCACTCATAGGCTTTCTCTGACTTTGGATTTCCCTGCCCACAGCCACCACCCCTTAGCCACTTATAATCTTTCCTCGCCCTCACCCTTCCTGATTCTCAATGCTTTCCTCTCATGGGTCTCCCTGGTACCTGGTTCACTGCCCATCCTCCTCTACCACCTGCATCTCTGGCCCCCACCACTCTATCTAGCTCTCTTATTGTCCACAGTCTGCAGTTGCCCCTTCTGCCTGTCCTCAGGCTCTTATTCCAGCCCTGGCACGCTCCTCTCCCCCAATTCCACTCCTTCCCTATTTCCCCTTGTCTGATTTCTCAATTTTTCTCCTCTTTTCTCCCTCCTCCTTCTCCTCCTCCTGTTCCTCTTCTTTCTTTTTCTCCCTGCCCTTCTTCTCTGCCCTGTTCTTCAAGGTCCAACTGTCCTGTTCTCAGCCTCCTACATCTCACACTTTTTGCACCTACTTGCTCAGCATCGAAAACATTCTTCGTCTTCTCCTTTCTCTCTCTGTCTCCTTCTCCTTTTCTTCCTTGCCATTTTTGGTCCCCACTACCACCACCACCAGTCTTCCATTAGGTCTTAATGTCTCCTTTCCTATGTTGTTTATAGGCAGTCCTCTACCACTCTTCTAACATATAGAGGGCAAAGAACACTCTCCCACCTGCTACCTTCTTGTGAGCCCCACTCCTCTCTCCCCACACCATCGTCTGTGCTCTTAGCACAGTGCTCTCTCCCAACTATGCCCCTGTGCTCCTCATCTCTCTCTCTCTCTCCCTCCCTCCCTTCTTTTTTCATCATTCTCTCTGATTTCTAGTTTTGCCTGTTCCCTGGACCATTCTTATCTCTAAAGGCCTCTGTTGATTCTAGAGAAAAGAAGAGAGGAGCAGGAAGATTGGTGAAAGAAGGGAAGAAAAAGGAGAATTCATGTATTTTAAGAACAGATATTACTGCAGTTAACCTTCTCTTTCTATGATAAGGACTATTTAACCACCAGTGTCAAGACCAGTAAATGGCAAAGGTGAAAATTCAAAACTGGTTGTCCTGAGTCTTTCATCTTGTAGTCTATACAGTAGCAGAGGAGACAGAAGAAAAGAAGATAAATATAAGGGGCCAAAATAAAAAAGCCAACAATATTTCTGATTTCTATTGTATCATGGCAAGGGACCAAAGCTAGTAACTGAGCCCACCGTCAGTCAACTTGGGGGAAGCAAACTAACCCTGTACCAGGACCTTTCAAACAATCCATTTCTTTCTTCTCACCCCACTGACCACAGGTCTTCATTAGATCTAGCTGTGACTGGCTCTGAGGGATCAAGCAATTGGTCTAAGCACACAGCAAGCCAGCCGAGGAAAGTGAGAATAGAAACCAATCCCCAGACTTTGCTCTGGATGAAGACACAAACTCATCAAAAGGCAAGAAAACCTGAGGAAACAGAGATTTGTCACTTGCATTGTTGCTGCAGCCTCTGCCCTCATTTTGCAGGCACAAACTGGAGGTAAGACTGGGCTGACTCTCTCATCATAGTCCTGTGTAAGGAGGACCCCACATCTCAAGAGCCGATGTGATTCACATCATCAGGATCCCTCTGTCCCCAAGTCTCATGTTCTGTTTCATCTCTGAGAGCAGCACTTGGGACTGCAGGAGGCTGGCCTGGGGGACAATCTGCTCAGTGCTCACCTTATTCAGACATTATTTTGTTGTACTGCCTCGGCCCAGATGCTTCCCTTCTCTGTGCTTTGGTAAAATGAGAGAAATGTACTAGTGGTTAGCAAGGAGGCTTTAACTGCTAAGATAGCGGGCTAAGCGGATGGGGTAAGGGTAGTTAGAGTGACTTCAAAAAGGTTTGAGACCTTAAAAAATTGAAAGTGTATACAGTGGAACCTCAATACTCATTGTTAATTCATTCTGGGGGGTGCAATGAATGCCAAAAATAACAAGTACTAAACAAACTGTTTGGCTGGAAAGTGTAGCAGACAAGCAGCATCGACAAGTTCTAGTTTGAGCATGGAGTATCAAACAAACAATGGGTGCCAAACAAAATTTTCACATCAAAATGAACCAAGTATCAAATTTGAAAAGTCTCAAAGCAACTGAGTACTAAAGTATGACTGTATATCTCAAAGTGTAAGATTTCACACTTCACAGGAAAACAGTCACCCAGTCCAACATGCATTGCCATTTCCATTCTCAGGGAGTGCCCAGGCTAGGAGAGAGCGCTATCCCTCACCATCCATACCTCCCTGCCTGTTTCAACCTTTAAAGTCCTCCTTGGAGGATGTTTATCCATAGTCCATAGGAGTCACCTAGGGAGAGGTGGGACTGTGGGCTCTGGGGCCCTTTCTTCTATCTCTACAGCTCCAACCTCCTGGCCACAAATCTAGGCACAAGCAGAAAGTGTTGAATGTGTGTCCTAGAGGCACCATGGCAGATCATTCACCACCCTAGTTTTACTGGTGAGATCATGGGGGCTAAGGAAGTTAGATGACTTGCACAAAGTCACACAGCAAACTAAGCACCGGCATGAATAAAGGCCCAGCTTTTATAAGGACATAAACAGGAGCAGTGATCAGGACAGCTGCTTAAATACAAATGTCCAGGCTTTGTGTGCATGTTCAGAAGGCCAATATTTTTTTATAATTAATGTGATAAAGGCTTTTCCTACCCTAGCTGGGTGATAGCTGGGAGTCACCTGGTGTCTCATCTTGTCCTGGGTCCACCTACTGTAAGACATGCAGCTGAGGTCTGGGCTTCTCATGAGGGAGCCTGTACATGTGGCCAGAACTCAGAGCAGGCCTGGGTCTTTCCCTGACTAGCTGCACCTCTGCAGTCTGTTTCCTCCACTCCTCAGCTGGTGCACTTGCTGGGCTCTCTGTGTGGCTTAGGAGGCAAAGAAGTGTCTCTGTGGTTTATGTTCCCACCTCCTGGGCTCACTCAGGAGGGACACCAGCAGCCCCTTGTTTGTTTCTGTGTGTTTGTTCATGTTCTGCTTTATTCACAGGCATGGGCCCAGGACCCTTCATCATGCCCAACCTCCTAGCCACTTTGTGACATCCCCACCATACAAATGAGGCGGCTAAGACTCAGAGAGCTGAAGTGACTTGCACAGGTCACATAGTAAGAACTGCAAAGCTGTTCATGAAGCCTTAGTCATCCAGGGCTTTCGTTGCATCACCATGTGCCTAGTGCAACAACAGCCTGAGCTTGAGCTTTGTTTCTCCTTAGTTTCCATCCTGAGAGATCTCCGAGGCCCTGGGAATTCAGACCCTAAGCTCATCTCTTTTCTCATCGTGACCACAGTCCTTCCCTTGCTAAACTGCTCTTGTCTCATCCTGGGTTGAGTCATTCTAATCTGGGTGACCAGTCTGTCTCCTGGGTGAACTTCTCTATGTATGAGGAGTTAACCAGGCTACCATCCTTGGTCTGTTTCTTCCCAGGTAATCTCTTATGCAAAACAAGCTTACTTTAACCAATAAAGGCTTGTATATTAACCCGTACAAGCTGATTCCCAAGGACAGCTCAGGGGAGCACAGCCTAGGGAGCCAGAAGAGCTTTCTGTCCTGTTCTTTGCAGGGTCTTCTCCAGGTCCACAGTCTTCCTTCATTTTCTATCCTCCTTTCTCATATCCACCCTTATTCTCTTGGATAAAATATTCTGAGTGATACAGAACAATGGTTAGAGCAGCACATAATTTTACTACAGTACTAGAATGGAGACCACAGATGCCAGAGGGGTCACACAGGCAGTACAAGTGCATCAAACTAATCTATGCAAAATAATAATAATGAAGGAATAGGAATATTTCAAACTGAGAGGTGGAGGAGCTCACATTTCCTTCAAAAGGAAAATCACATACTCACCTCCGGACAATTGCCAATATTAACATTGGTCTTTGTGACCAAATCTAATTTGTGGTCCTGAAGGTCTAATTGTATGTGGATAAGCTGAATTATTTTAAATATTGACAGTTAAACATTCTTATACTAGACAATTGGAACAAAATATGTTTCTGAGTTATATTTGGCCTGAAGGTCCTGTTGCATGCTGTATAGACTTAGCATGAAACATGATGTCAACTGTTTGTACAAAATATTCTTTATAAAGTCAAGGCAGTTCCTGGAGATACAATATTAAATGTTTCTGTGACAATTCACAAAGAAATTGAAAGAAAGATGTGAATCTAGGGTACCAAAGTGGGAGGTCATAATCAGGTAAGGAGGTCAGCTAAGACAGTGTGCTCAGCCAGGCAGCATTAACCCTTTCCAATAAATTGCCCTTTTCACTAAACTCTACTTTTTATGGATTTACTTCTGCATAGTTTCCCACCATATCCAATGTTAGTTGAATGTTAGTTGAAAGCATAAATTTTTCTGAGTCATAAAACCGGAAAGATAATGAATATTAAAAAGTAAACCCAAACATAGGGAAATTTAAAAAATCTTTATATATTCATTCTTTCCACCAAGGCAAAAGCAATATATTTGGCACCATATGGACAGTGCAAAGGGGAGAGTTATTTGTCTGGTTTTTTGTTGTTGTTGTTCCGGGGATTGAATTTGGGACCTTGCACTTGTGAGGCAGGCAGCAGAACCACTGAGCTAAATCCCCGGCCCCAAGGGGAGAGTCTCTGAAGTGTTCCTCATTAAGAAGGTATGACCAAAAAAATTAATTGTACAAATTGTACTATATAATGAAGAGTATATCTCCTTTATATGTATGCAAAGACAAATATTTTTATTTTGGTAATTCTAAAAGTTATTCATAGAACTATACTCAGTTTATCCAAGATCTTTTTTGACTATAAAATATCCTGCCCCAATATCTAGAATAACAACCCTCACATTTGCACCATGTCACAATGCTCACGCTCATAAAAATTATTGAATGATGGATAACACCATGAAATCAATCATCAAGGAAAACTAAATCTTAAATATGGACTCTAACCTTTATTGTATATAGCATTGACTTTAATGCTCAATGATATCCTGGTAGTAATAAAAACTTTAACCCAATTCATGAAGATAATAGTCTCCTTATCCTAATCTTTATTCATAAAAGGATTAGCAATTTCTAGAGTCCCAAGAGAAAACAGAAAAGGGGATAAATAATGGAGACAAAATAAAGCCATGTGAGTGCCACCACGCCCAGCTTGGCCCTCACCATTTTCAACTGATGACCCTCAATTAAATGCTGAACCAAATCTCAAACTATAATTGGGAATTATATGTTGGTGCCTCTATCTCCTAATTCAAACCCCCCGATACTGTTAGATAATGTAAATGAAATAGTGTGCAAATTCTTTATGCAACTTTGACACTGACATTCAATAAGTCACATATCCTAAAAACTCTTTCAACAGGCAGATTACAATGCAGGAGCTTAACCAGTCCACCGTGACAGAATTCATTCTACTGGGCTTCAGATCCAATTCCAGGACCAATCCTCTGCTCTTCACCTTTTTTTTAGTCTTTTATATGCTGATCCTTGTGAGCAACAGCCTCCTTATCACGCTCATCCGCCAGGACTTGCGCCTCCACACACCCATGTACTTTTTCATCAGTGTCCTCTCCATGCTGGACGTGTGCTACACCACCACTACGGTGCCCCAGATGCTTGTGCATATTCTCAGCAAGAGGAGGGCCATCTCTTTTGCTAGGTGTGTGGCCCAGATGTACATCTTCCTCCTCTTTGGGGTCACCGAGTCCTGGCTTTTCTCCATCATGTCTGTGGACAGGTATGTGGCCATCTGCCACCCTCTCAGGTATAAGGTCATCATGAGCCATGGGATGTGTCTCTTCATGGTGGGTATCTGTGCAGCTTATGGTGTGGTTGGTGGCCTGTGCTATACCTTCTTTGCTATGCATTTGCCCTACTGTGGTCCTAATGAAATCGACCACTACTTCTGTGAGGTTCCTGCCGTTCTGAAGCTGGCCTGTGCAGACACATCCCTCAATGACCTGGTGGACTTCATCACAGGCTTCAATGTCATTGTGGTGCCTCTCTCCCTGATTGTCATTGTATATGCCAACATCTTTGCCACCATTGTGAAGATCCGCTCAGCCCAAGGCCGGATCAAGGCCTTTTCCACCTGTGCCTCCCACATCACTGTGGTCACTATGTTTGCCATTCCATGCATCATCATGTACATGAGCCCTGGTTCTGGCTCCTTATCAAAAAGTGGCAAGAAAATGGCCCTTTTCTATAACATTGCCACAGCCTTCCTCAACCCTGTCATCTACAGTCTAAGAAACAAGGATGTGAAACAAGCTTTCCTCAAATTGATGGGCTGGAGTGGTGCTCCAGAGTGAGGCTTTAAAGCTAAAGATTTGAGGGGCTGAACAAAGCAGGACTTGCAGTCACCAACTCCCCAAGAACTCTTCCATGGGCAGGAAGATCTGGACTCTGTAAAGATAACTTCTTACCCTGGCCCATGGTGGAGAGGAATAGGGTGCTGAGACTTCTGCAGAATGTGTGGTGATATTATTTGAGACAGAGATGATGGTGAAGGTAGGATTAAGAGCTTGGATTTTAGTGCCAGACAGACCAGGATGAAAGACTTGGTTTTACCAATTACTAGGGATGTGAATTTTCAGAAGTCACTTAACTACTCTGAGGTTTGTAACTCTTCTCACAGAAGTCGTGATGACCAAATATGATAATATTGGAAAAGGGCTTAGTACAGAGCCTGGCATTCAGTAATCTTTCAATAAATGCTAGCTTTGCTTTTTGTTTTATTTTGACAAATTCATCCATACATATGATACATTTTGGCCATTTTCATTCCCATTACAATCTTGCCCTGGCCTACTTCCTAGTTTTACTTTTTAGGGAGTTCAATGAATATAATTTATATTTGATCATATCTGTCCCCCATATTACCCACCCTTACACCCCCTTTGCATCCTTCTAATTCTCTTCCTTTTGTCTAATAATTGTCTCCTACCTACATTTTTGTCATCTTGTTTTAGATTCCACATATGAGGGAGAACTTGTGATACTCCTCTTTCTGAGTATGGCTTATTTCACTCAACATAATGGTCTCCAAATCCATCCACTTTCTTGCAAACAATAGAATTTTGTTCTTCCTTACTGCTAATACTTGATTGTGCATAAATACCACATTTTCTTTATCTTTATCCACTCATCTGTTGATGGGCACTTAGGCTGGTTCCATATCTTGGTTATTGTGAATTGTGCTGCAATAAACATGCAGGTATCCTTATAGTATACTGATTTCAAGTATATACTAAGGAGTGCTATAGCTGGATTAAATGGTAACTGTGTTTTTAGTTTTGTAAGGAACCTCCCTACTAATTTCCATTCTGACTGTACTAATTTACATTTCTCACAGCAGTGTAGAAGGATTCCTTTTTTCCCTGTATCCTTGCCAGCATATATTGTATTTTGTATTCTTCATCATATCCATTCTGACTTGGAGTGAGTTGGAATCTCAGTATAGTTTTTTTTTCTCAGTATAGTTTTGCTTTGCATCTCCCTAATGACCAAAGATGTTGAACATTTTTTCATATACTTACTGGCCATTTGCACTTCTTCTTTTGAGAAATATCTGTTCAACTCATTTGCCCATTTATTGAGCTATTCGATTTTTGAGTTTTAAGTTTTTGAGTTTTTATATATTTTAGATACTAATCTTCTGTCAGAAGAGTAGCTGGTAAAGGTTTGCTCCCATCCTGTAAGATGTCTCTTCACTCTATTTGTTGTTCCTTTTGCTGTGTGGAAATTTTAAATTTTATGTAGTTGTATTTGTTTGTTCTTTCTATTATTTTCTACACTATTGGAATCCTATTCGGGAAGTTTTTGCCTGTACCTATGATGTTAAGCATTTCCCTTCTTTTTTCTTTTAGCAGTTTCAAAGTTATGAGACTTATGCCTAGGTCTTTGATTCATTATTAATTCCTTGTGTATAGGGTGAAGGACAGTGATCAAATTTCAGTCTTATACAGGTGGGTATTCAGTTTTCCCAGCACTATTTGTTAAAGAGGCTGTCTTTTCTCCAGTGTGTATTTTTGGTGTCTTTGTCCAAAATCAGAGCCAGAGTTACCTGGGTTTGTTTCTTTTTCCTCTATTCTGCTCCATTGCTCTACATGTCTATTTTTATGCCAGTATCGTGCTATTTTTGTTATTATCATTTTGTAGTATATTTTGAAACTGAATATTGTGATGCTTTCAGCTTTGTTTCTTTTGCTTAGGATTGTTTTGACTGAGTCTTTTGTGTTTCCATACAAATTTTAGAATTTTTTTTCTAGTTCCGTGAGGAATGTCATTTGTACTTTGATGGGAATTGCATTGAATCTGTAGCTCTATAGATAACTTTTAGTCATATGGCCATTTTAACAAGATTAATTCTTCCTATCCATGAACATGGAGAATGGGAGGGGAAGTTCCTTTCCATCTTCTAGTGTCTTCTTTAACTTGTTCTTCATAGTCCTGATATTTTCATTTAGAAGTCTTTCACCTTCTTGGTTAGATTGACCCCTGGACATTTTACTTTTTTAATCTATTGTGAATAGAATTGTTTTCCTGATTTCTTTCTCAGATTCTCTGTTGTTGGTGTATAGAAAAGCTGTTCATTTTATTTTCTACTACTGTGCCAAATTAGTTTGTCAGCTCTAAAATTCTTTGGGTGTAGTCTTTAGGTCTTCTAAGTATAGAATCATATCATCTGCAAACTAAGATAATTTGACTACTTTTTTCCTATTTATATCCCTTTCAATTTATTTCTCTTGCCTAGTTGCTTTAGCTTAACTTTCAAGAACTATATTGAACAGGAGAGGTGAGAGTGGATGTCCTTGCCTCATTCCTGATTTTAGAGGAAATGTTTTCAGTTTTTTCCCCATTCAGAATGATGTTGATTGTGATATGAGTTTGTCATATGAGTTTGTCATATGAAGTATGATCAAAATATATGGTGACTGTTTAAATTTTTAAAATTATTACACCAATGACACATTCCTATTAACCCCCTTCAGAACACTCCCCCTCACTGTGAGCACACTCGTTCCATATTTCTTGCCATTTTCTGAAGTAGCTCTGGAAGTCCTCTTTCATGAGTGTCTTTAAGAGGTCTGACCAAAACTATAGTGAATGCTACTTCTGAGTGCCATCCAATGGAAAAGGCAAGTTCATAAAAACATTATTGTGCATCCCCTCATCCACCTTATTCACCAGATCTGGAATCATGTGACTTTTGGCACTTCCTCAAGGTCCAAATGACCATGAACGGTAAGCACTGTTAATCAATTCAGGACATTGAGTCAACCATGAAAGAGGACTTCCAGAATTGCTCCAGTGATAAGATAAATGTGTTTGAAGTGAAAGGGAGTTTTTTGAAGGAAATTAACAGCAATGTGCCTTTTACTGCAATAATTATTTTTAGTTTATATATTTACTGTATATTTCAATCACACTGAATATATGGCCTTCGCTATATTGAGATATTGTCCTTAAATACCTAGTTGTTTCAGAACTTTTATCGTGAAGAGATGTTGAATTATGTTGAAGGCTTTTTCTGTGTCAATGGAGAGGATTATGTGATTTATATTATTTATGTGGTATATTATGTTTATTGATTTGTATATATTCAGTTATCCTTACCCTGGAATAAAGCCAATTCAGTCCTGGTGGATGCTCTTTTTAATGTGCTGGTTTGTAATTGAGTTTGTAAGTATTTTAATAAGGATTTTTTTCCTTGAAAACTTA
The DNA here is from genome assembly GCF_000247695.1 of Heterocephalus glaber. The sequence continues at coordinate 2,312,647 of NW_004624892.1, read as the reverse complement.
GTACATGTTTGCAATTCATGCAATTTACAATCATCTTTGAAGTGGTTACATGTACATATTACAGCTTGTTTCTTTTTTAAAAAAATTTCTTTCTCCTTCCATGCTCCTCCTCCCTTCCCCACCCAGTTCCCTATTGCCTTTTTCATATTTGTTGATATTATTTTTCTTAACTCCTGTTATGGGGTATAATGTTTACATTAATTGGAGTTATTAGGTTAGTGTACATGGCATATCTTTATTCTTCTTATTTCCCCTTCCCCTCCTCCTCATCCCTGTCCTAGTTTCCCTTGGAGCACTTTCCTATTGCAAGAGATCCTCCTCCTTGTCTCTTTCTTATCCATCCTATATTATTTTCTTTGTTTGTACTGTGCCTCACTCAGATGAAAGATATCATATGATATTTAACCTTGTGTGTCTAAAACTAATACAACCATCGTGGAAATCAGTCTGGAGATTTCTCAACGAACTGAAATTAATAAGGATTTTTGTATCTATGTTAATAAAGGATATTGATCTACAGTTTCTTTTCTGCTGTTGTGTCCTTATCCAGTTTTGATATTAGGGTGATGTTGGCCTCATAGAATGAGTTTGGAAACATTCCTTTGCTTTCTATTTTATGGAATAGTTTGAGGAAATTGGTGTTAGTTCTTTTTTAGTGGTCTTGTAAAAATTCAACAGTGAATCTGCCTAGTTTTGGACTTTTTTGTTAGGAGACATTTCATTATTGCTTAAATCTCATTGTTTGTTACTGATCTGTTTGGGTTTTTTATATCCTCTTGGTTCATTTTTGGTAGATCATATATGTCTGCAAATTTATTTATTTATTCTAGATTTTCAAATGTATTAGAATATAAGTTTTAAATGTATTCTCTAATAATCATCTGATTTCATTGTAACATTACCCTTTTCATCTGTAATTGTATTGATTTCAGTCCTCTCTCTTTCTTTTGGTTAGTTTTACTAATGATTTATCAATCTTGTTTATCATTCCTAAGAACCAACTCTTTGTTTCATTGATTCTGTGTATTTTTTTATGTTTCATTAATTTCAGCTCTGATCTCTATTAGTTTTTTTCCTTCATTTGGGTTTGGCTTTGTTTGTTCTTGTCTTCTGAGATTTGGTGTGCATCATTTGGTTATTTATTTGAGATCCCTCTGATTTTTTTTTTGGTACCAGGGATCGAACTCCAGACCTTGCACTTGCCAGGCAGGTGAACCACTGAGCTAAATTCCCGACCCTCTCTGATTTTTTATGTATCTGTAGCTATAAACTTCCCTGTTAGAACTGCCTTTGCTGTATCCCAAAGATTCTTGATTGTTGTATTTGTTTTCATTTGATTGTAGGAATTTTTAAAATTTTCTCCCTAATTTCTTCAATGACCCAGTGATCATTGAAAAGTAAATTGTTCAATCTTCATGTGTTTGTATAATTTCTATGGTGTTTTTTGCTGTTGATTTCTAGGTTCCTTTCATTCTGACCTGGTAGGATGAAAGAAATTATTTCACTTTTTGTTTGTATTTGTTGAGGCTTGCTTTGTGGCCCAAAATATGATCTGTTTTCAAAAAAGTTCCATGAAATACTGAGAAGAATTTTTATTTTGCAGTTTTTGCATAAAATGTTCCATGGACGTTTAATCTGTGGTCTAGTTTAATTCTGATGTTTCTTTTTTTCTTTTCTTTTTTTTTTGTCTGATGACCTGTCTAATGGTGAGAATGGAATATTAAAATCACTCACTGTTATTGTATTGGGACTTCTATGTCCCTTTATGTTGAATGGTGTTTGTTTTATGAAATTTGGTGCACCAATGTGTGGTGCATATATGTTTACAACTGTTACTGTATCTTCTTGGTGGATTGCCCCTTTTAACAATATGTAGTAGGGCTGAGGATTTAGCTCAGTGGTGCTGCTGCCTACCTTGCAAGCACAATGTCCCAATACCAAAAAAAAAAAAAAAAGATAAAGCAATATGTAGTGACTTTCTTTGCCTCATTGGACTAATTTTTTCTGGAAGTCAGGTTTTTCATATATGAGTAAGCTATTTCTGCTTGCTTTAGAGCCAGGTTTGTGTGGAATATTGTTTTCTATTCTTTCACTTTCAGTCTATGTATGAGGTGTAGTTTTTTCTTTATTAATTTAATTTTTAAATTTTTTATTAGTACATGTTTGTAGTATATAATGATTACATTCATTGTGCAGATTTGGTACACGTATACAACACATTTTAATTCTCTTTACTTCCCCTCCCTCCCCCTTCCACACCCTCCTCCCATCTGCATCTTTAGACCCCTTTCCCATTTGCAAAATTCTATCTCCGTTTCCTATTATTTATCTTTTATTATTATT
>NW_004624892.1:2262115-2277928 GCF_000247695.1 Heterocephalus glaber | reverse complement strand
GAATAGGGCCAGAGATTTAGCTCAGTGATGCTGCCACCTGCCTTGCAAACGCAAGGTCTCAAGTTCAATCCCCAGTACCAAAAAAAAAAAAAAAAGTGGCAGAATCAAGATTTGATATCAAGTCTTCCAATTCTCCAGGATTTTGCTCCCATGTGGAATATTTATCAGTTGCTTCACTTTGATCCAGATTCTATGAAAGATCCCACCATTTCTTGGGGCATATTCTTTATTTTTTTTTTGCTTAAATTCTTTTATTGGTACATTTTAGGTATGCAATATGTGGGGCATATTCTTTTCCCTGTAGGAAGTCAGTCCTTCAGAGCACAATGCAAGCTAGTACTCAGTAGAGTGGGATAGAGAGGGGGCAGGGAACCCCAACAGCTGAGAGCAGAGAGGAACCCTACTCTGATCCCAGAGTGGCTGGAAAGCCCCTACGCATTCTCTGTGATCCATGCAAGTCTTCCCTGGCATGCTTCTCCAGTCTTCATTCCTTGCACTTCTCAAACCATGCATTTACTCCAACTGATGCTCAAACCTGTTTCCCCTAGGACTTTGAGATAGAATAGGGGCAGACTATGGAGTACAGGGCCTCTTGAGGTGGGAAAGTCAAGGTACCTGAGGGGTACCTTGGGTGAGGGGGTAAAATGTGTGCTTAGGGATTAGGAAGACTGCAACAGGCCCTGGAGGATCCCAGGGCACAGAAAACTCATTAAGAAGCTACCTGATCTGTCTTCCCTGAAGACCAGGAGCATAATGTTAAAGGAAGACCCAGGAGGCCCCTGGCTCATCCTTCACCCAGAGCCCAGCACCAGGTAAGGAGGAGAGGGGCAGAGGAAGGGGCTTGAGGCACACAGTCCTCAAAACTGGGCCATCCCTGCCTGATGCTCTCCATCTGTCTGTGTTTCTCTCTCTGGCTAATTGGACACCTATCTGCTTCCACCTCCTTTCCATTCACATCAGGCCTTTCTTCATAGGTGTGATCAAAAACTACTGTGAATGTTTAATTTTTTAAATTTCATGAAAGTGAAAAAACACATTGCCATTAATCTCCTTCAAAATACTTCCCCTGGGGTCGGGGATTTAGCTCAGTGGTTCCACCGCCTTCCTCGCAAGTGGAATGTCCCGAGTTTGATCCCCAGTACAAAAAAAAATACTTCTCCTTGCTTTGAACACACTTATCCCATCATTCTTGCCACTTTCTGAAGTCCTCTTTCATGAGTATCTTTAGCTGTGCAGTCATGGCTGCCTCAATATCCTAAATTGATTCAAAACATCTACCTTTCATGGTCATTTTGACTTTGAGGGAGAGCCAGAAGTCATACAGTGCCAGATCCAGTGAATAAAGTGGATAAGGATTCACCATAATGTTTTCACAAAGCCTGCATTTCCATTGGATGGCACTTGGCAGCAGCATTCACTACAGTTGATCACACCCCATAAAGATACTCACAAAAGAGGACTTCCAGAACTGCTTTGGAAAGTAGCAAGAATGGTGAGATAAGTGTATTCATAGTGAAGGGAAGTATTTTGAGAGAGTTTAATGGCAATGTGTCTCTTACTGTAATAATTTTTTAATTTAGACACTTACAGTATATTTTGATCGTACCTCCTAAGTTGATTATATTAAGATGAAACCTGCCTTTTTAGTGTAAGTTCCAACTTTATATCTTGGGAATAAGACTCATCTGTTCTCCACATTAAATGACTCATCTGTGTTTCATTTGACTTGCAAAGAGTTGGTCCTTAGCTTCCAAATGTGCATCATCACCTTTCAGGTCAGTAGGAGAAACATCCCTATTTGCTTCAGCTCGTCCTTACAGAATGTGATTTGCAGACTCTTTGTCATAGCCTCTTTCAACTTATTCACATTCCCTTTAAAATATGCCCCAAGAGTGAGAATAATGCTCCACATGTGACCTGGCTGCTGCAGGTACAGTTCCATCAAACACACACACACACACACACACACTAATCTATTAGGATCTTTCTCAGTGATGTATCCTCTTTTGTTTACCTTTTCAAGTTTCTTTGCATTGATCGGTTTAAGTTCCAGTTATTTGCCAACAAACTGCTGCCCAATCTGAGCTTGGAGTGGTTGGCCTTTTGAGCCAGGGGAAGGGACAGAGGATTTCACATTCATGTGTAACATTTTTTATTGTTGACATCAGCCTCTTGTTCCATCCAGTTGCAACTGGATATCTGCTTTTCAGCCGCTGGGCCAGATCTCCTTCCTCACTGTGAATATAAACTGCTATGAAGGAAGAACCCTGGAGACTGGTTGGTCTGTGGGAATGTGACCTTGAGTGTTCTGATGGTCACAGGTAACTGTATCTCTATTACCTCATTCTCACCTCCTCCCCTTCCACTTCCACCCTGTTGGAGCCACCACTCATGACTCATTCTTCTGCTGCTATTACCTTCTTCCAAAGAGGCCCTCTCTGTCACTTCTCTCTCCCTCTTCGATCTCTCCCCGCTCTGTGTGTATACATTCTGAACTCTTCTCAACCTTAGAGGACAGAAACCACTTCCTCCACCTTATGTCTTAATCTAGACATCTCCTCTCACTCCAGTCCACTCCTCAGAATCCACTACAGTCTGACTCCTGCCTTCATCACAGAAATGTCTCACATCTGAGTCACTTATAACTTCAACATTATCACATTTTGATAATTTTTGGCCCTCTTTCCTCTTTGTTTTTGATACCACTGGCACTCTGGCTCCCTCAGTTTGTACACTAAGCCCTGCTGCCTCTCTCAGTGCTTTTTCTCAAGCTTGTCTCTTCTCTACTGATGCGAATTAGCACTATTGAACTACCTCCCTGATGGTCATGGTGCTAGTTTCCTCATGTGTATCATATATTAGTTCTCATAGAATATCTCCCTGGTAGGTATTATGTCCATTTCACAAAAAAGGAAATTGAGACTCAAGGAGAAAATTACATTAAAAGGCCCACAATAGAAGTATCAAGAGTTTAACTAAAAAATATTGATTCCAAATTCCGTGCTTCTCCACAAGAACATGTCACTTCCTATGGCATCAGGCACAGGAGAATTGGCCTTAAATCAAGCACAGTCTTTATCCTGTGCTCCCTGCTAATCATGAACCTCAAGAAGAAAAGGGGATTATATGGGGTAAATTATCATTCAGAGGGATTTCTCACAAGGCTGAAAGGCTTTAGAAAATCCAAAGCCACCTTTAAGCAGAGACAACAGCTTTTATTCTGTCTTAAGCATGGTCAAATTTTAGAGTCAAACAGGAATAAGAATAAGAAGAGGCATAATTGCTGAGCAACTGCATTTAAAATAAGATGTGCGAAAACTTCTAGAGGCACGAAAGAGTCAAACACATACCCAGGTAAATTTTTAAAGAGTTTTTCATGTTTATTGAGGTATATTTCTCTCCCCACATTGCTGACTCCCCTTGTCTATTTCTCTACAGTGATCAAAAGTTGAAGGCACCAAAAGAAAAGGTTCTGAATACATGTTTTGAAGAAGGAGGGGAGAGTTTCAAATCTTCATCATTCTCCTCTGCAGCCAAGAGTAGGGAGAAGAGCCCCCAAGCAGTACACTATGCGATGGTAGCTCCTGAATGAGAAGAAAGCAGGAGATCTTTCCGGGGCTGATGAAGAAATTAAAATCTGGAGATTCTCAGAAAAGATTTTGGTCTGAGAAGCTAAATATCCCATGAAGATTTTCCTCCCCTCCACAAAATTAGCCTTGCCCTAGGCAGACCTCAGTCTCTGAAGCTATATTCATTTGAAATAGAATCAAATAACCACTGACCTTTCCAACAACAGAGCAGCCATGGCAACTGAATATGCATAATTAACTGGACCACTAGATCCATTTCCCCTTCTGCTGCTCAAGAATAATGCAGGACTTCCCTTGGGTGCACAACAGCTCCGTGTCTGAGTTTATCCTTCTGGGCTTCTCCAGGAATTCCCAAACTAATGTAATGCTCTTCAATGTCTTCCTCGTTCTCTACCTCTCCACACTCGTGGGCAATGGGCTCATTGTCACCTTGATCCAACTGGACTCCCACCTCCACACACCAATGTACTTCTTCCTTAGTGTCCTCTCCATGCTGGACATGAGCTATGTCACCACCACTGTGCCCCAGATGTTGGTGCATCTGATCTGCGAGAAGAAAACTATCTCCTATGTTAGGTGTGTGGCACAGATGTACATCTTTCTGGTGTTGGGCATTACTGAGGGCTGGCTATTCTCTGTTATGGCCTGTGATAGATATGTGGCCATTTGCTACCCACTCAGGTACAAGGTTATCATGAGCCCGTGGCTGTGCAGAGCAATGGTAGTCTTTTGTGGACTATGGGGTGTCAGCTGTTCCTTAGTCTACACTGTCTTCACCATGCGCCTACCCTACTGTGGCCCCAGTGAGATCAATCACTTCTTTTGTGAGGTCCCTGCTGTTCTGAAGCTGGCCTGTGCAGACACATCCCTCAATGACCAGGTAGATTTCATCCTAGGCTTCATTCTTCTACTGGTACCACTTTCCTTCATCCTGGCCTCTTATGTCTGCATTTTTGCCACCATCTTGAAAATTCGCTCTGCCCAGGGTCAACTCAAGGCCTTCTCCACCTGTGCTTCCCACATCACTGTGGTCACCATGTTCTGTGGACCTGCCATGTTTATGTACATGAACCCTGGAGCCAATGCCTCTCCAGAGCGGGACAAGAAACTGGCTCTGTTCTACAACGTCATCTCTGCCTTTCTCAACCCCATAATCTACAGCCTCAGAAACAAAGATGTGAAGCGGGCTTTCCTCAAAGTGACAGGCTGGGGCAAATCCCCTGAATGAGGCCACTGCAACACAAGATCTGTGGTCCTTCTACTCTGTTTTATCTAATCACAAGCAGATGCACAGACAAGAATGATTAATTAATGGTTAAAGGAGATGGTGTGCAAGGTAAGTACCTGGTGTGAACCTGCTGATGGCTCCAGAAGCTGGGCTTTCCCTAAACATCAAGGAACCCAACTGTAGACAGAGTACCAAGAATTTACATCACATTATTTCTGTTTCCCAGGAACCAGAAAAGGGTCTGGAACAAACAAAGCATCATTAATATTTCATTATTGAATGACTGAGTGCATGAGAATTGGGTATTTTAAATCAATTTAGGATACCTGGGACAAGAGTGACTCAGAGGACCACAGATCAGTAACTTTCTTTGATCTTGATCTTGATCAGAAGCAAGAATGATCTAAAGAAACACAGTCTTAAGAGGAAGAAAGGGTGAACTTAGGAATAGGGTTCAGGGATTGGTCATTGTCCATCCAACATTTCCAGGGGGTACAGAGAAGTGATTCTCCTGGTCCCTGGAGAGGTGAGTCCCTGCTGTGTTGTCTCTCAATACACAGATGAAACACCCACCAAACTATATCATAGTGATTAAGAGCTCATACTCTGTAGTCAGTCTATTTCTTTATTTATAAAGTTGAGATGGAAATAATTATAGCAAGGCAACATTTTGTAGGATTTTTGTGAGAAGTTGACATAAAAAGTTCTTAGAACAGTGCTGGATACATTGAATGCTATCTATAAACATTGACATTCTACTTCTCTTTTTTAATACCACAGTTTACAAGCAGAGGTCATTTCAGCCTAGAGAAAGGAGTCACTCTGCTCTTGAGAAAGAGATAACTAGCATTACAAACAAAGAAATTGGCACTTGTTTATATTCCAGTCTGATATGGATTTATTTAGCTTGGGTCTGTCACCAAGAAGCTCATGAATTCAGAATCAGAAAAACCATAAATAAGTATGAAAGCCTCTCAAAATGCTGCATGAAGAGTCCCTAATTACAACCAGCTAACACCCCTTCAACATAACTTCATTGATATTCTACATATTAGAGCTTTGAATAAACATTACTCAAATCTGAATTAATAAATACTTGTTTTGCTGGAGTACTTTATTTAAGAGGTTGCTGAGAGGAATGGTAGGATATGATGGTCACAATGGTGCTGGCTTCTCTTACCAATGCCAAAGCCACTCACCCCTTAGAATGAATGGTCCCTTAGAGTCCCTGACATCTTGGAGGAGGCATAGATGAATTTCCCCATAGAATCCTAGCAGACTACACTGGCCAATAGCGTCTATCAGACCCAGGAAGGTAGGCAACACATAAAAGAAGCCTAGCTCAGAGAAGAAGCTTTCACGAAGAGACTCTACCCCCTTTACAGACTCTCCCCAATATTTTGCCCTCATCTTTTCCACCACCAGAGAACAAAAGGAAAAGGAGACAAGAATTCCTAACGTTTGCTAATCCTTGTCATTTTGACATCCCATACTCCATACTACTGGCCCATACTTTTTCTGTCCCAAGCTTGGTTTTGACTTTTAAAAGCTCAAATCACCCAATGGATACAGGTTGTCCAAAGAAATGCTACCATAATGAAACAGTGTCACAGCTTTGCTATGAACACAAAGAAAAGTTAAAACCTATTAATGATCTCCTTAAGATCAGAATTATTGAACCTTCGTAAACCATTCAATGAAGGTGATACAGATTCAATCCAACCAAATATCACTGATAGTAATTTGAGCTCAATAGGAAAGTATTGATAATTAATTATAGTACTGATGACAATTATGATTAATATAAATAGTTTAAGGAAGAATAATATTTGACTTCATATTTCACAGCCAGTTAGAGGGCCTTTGGTAAGCATCTTTTAAGATATAGTAAGAAAAAGACCTTGCAGAGAGAGGGAGCAATGGAAGAGAGAGCTAGCAGGAGCCATATAGAAAGGTTGGTTGATGTAACAAGCCCTCAAATCTCAATGACAAAGGAAAGAATAGTAACAAAATATTATAGAGATTGATCCGCTATGTAGCCTACATCAAGAAAAGGGAGGTACACTGGGAAGAGATGGAAGGACATGATATTTAACCAAAGAACAGATACAGATAGGATGGGAGAGAACTGAGGAGATTGCTGGAAGAGAGAAGGATACAGGAAATTCAGATTACAGAGTGGAAAGTGTTCTGATTATGAGAAACTCAATCAAAAATAAGGAAAATTCGTATTTTGGTAAAGAAGTGAAGGGACTATTCAGTGAAGACATTTTTGATGTCTTAATCTTAGGAAAAGGGATTTCAAAGCCAAGCTTCAAGAAGAGGAGATTAAGCTCAGCATAAGAAAGAATATATTGGATGGATGGATGCCCCGGGGGTGAGCATTCTGGTTGGTAATGATATGAAATGGAAGGAAAAAGAACAGGATACAAATCTGAACTCCCTCTTTTACTGACTGTTAAGACTTAGCACATGACCCCTAACCACTCTCAACATTAGTTTTCTGAGCTTCAGTTTATCCCTTCAGTAAAACAGAAATAACAGCAGTTTGAAATGTTAGGAAGATATATCTCTCTAGGTCCAATCAGGAGATAGATAACCCACTACATTAAGCAAGAGAAATTTAATATAAATAAATATTAACTATGAATGAATGGTACCCAATGGCAAAGAGATAGAGGTTAAAAAAGAGCAAACTTAGAAGAGATAAGACCTCATTAGAGAAGATATGGTTCAGGCATTTAATTGCAGAGGAGTTTGCTGGAGAGCCTGGCCAGATCCGCTCTAGGGTGGGTAGGCAATCTATAACCACCCCCAAGGTGTAGGTAAGACAGCAGGCAAACAATAGCCAGGGGCACAGACATGCAGCTAGATGCTGGCTGCCTCTGGAAGCAGAAAGCCTTCATAGTGCATGGAGCCTGCAGAAATGATGACTTCTAAATGTGACCCTGCAGACCTTAGGCATAACGTGGGGGCTTGCTGAACGAGTCCACCCGGTAGCTGCACACAAGGCACTCCGAACTTGTGGGAGGAGGCAGGCAGGTTCCTGGCTGTGTAGAGCTCTGGTTTCCATGTTGAGAGGAGGCCAAAGTCTGAGGTTGTAAGGTCAAAATATATTGTGAGCCTGTGGCCCAGGTCAGAAATGGCTAGAAACTCTAGTCATTCATCATCCTCAGACTTCAATTTCTCATTGATCACTCTCCTCATCCCTTCATCAGTGCAGTGTCTCACTTTCGCCCTTCCCCAGTTCTCCTTCTTTTTGTCTTCTAAACTCAGCAGCAAATTCAACTCCTTCCCCCTCATACCCACAACCCAGGATTCTTCCTAGAGATACCACATGCTCTGAAGCTCTCCAAAAGGTAGGCTATTCGCGCTTCTGGCCTGAGTCTCCTGAGAGTCTCAGGCTTTTCTCTGAGTCCCTTCCCAGTCACCTAAGAGCCATTTTTTCCATCCTAAAGCCACATCCACATTGGAGGTTATTCCTAAAATGGCACCACCTCTCCACTCAGAATCTCACCATTTTTACTGTATTTAACTGAAAGTAAACACTACTTACAGGCCTTTCAGGACCAGGCCTCTGCCTAATTCCCAAATTTATTCTTACTTTTCCTCTCACTTTGTTAGGCCACGTTAACCTTCCCTAGCTCTTCAAACAATCCAAAGCCCTTTTCTACCTCGAGATCTTTGTGCCTAGCTTGCCCTTTGCCACAAATTCCCTCTGGCTCCTTCTATGGCTGGTTATTCTTATTCACAAATACCAGCTAAATCTTAATTCTTTGATTTCAAGACATTACTTTTTTCTTCTTGGTAAGTAGGTTTCTGCCCTCCATTTTTCTCTATCATAGAACACTATTTCCTTAAGAGTTTTCCAACTTCATTTTAAAATAACTAGCCTTGATTTCTATTTCAAGGTCTTATTCTACTGCAGACAGAAATAAAATTAATCTTCTTGAGATTGCCCTCTGGATTAGTCAGCTCAGTGTTCCATAACAAAATATAATAACTAGATGGCTTAACCAAAGATACTTGTTTTCTCAGTTCTGGAAGCTAAAAATCTCTATTGGTCAGTGTTTTCTAGAGGAACAGAACTAATAGAATATATACACTATTGTAAGAGGGGACTTATTATCTTGATTTATATGATCAGAGGCTGAATAGTCACACAATGGTTATCTGCAACCTGGAGAGTCAGGGAAACAAATAGTTGTTCAATCCAAGAAGTGAGAAGCCTCCAAACAAGAGGAACCAATGATGCAGCTCTAGGCTGAGGCTGAAGATCTGGAAGTTTCCAGAGCATCATTGGTTGAGTCCACATTCAAAGGCTTAAGAAGCCGGGGTCTGATGTCTACAGGCAATGGCAGGAGCAAAAACCACACATACTAAAAAAGAATTGAACTTATGCATCTAGAGCTTCCCCATTCTTCCACTTTCTCTACCATCCTGGCCCCAGCCTATTGGATGGTGCTGCCTACATTCAGGGCTGGTCTTCCCCTGCCTCAGATCACTGACCTATGTGTGGATCATCTCTGGAAACACCTCATGGACACATCCAGAAGTGTGCTTTACCAATGTTCTAGGAGTCTTTCAATGTAGTCAAGTTGACTACCAAGATTAACCAGCATCATAAAACTGAGATCACGCGGCCAGCATGTCATGTCCTAGAGAAACCTGGTGTTATGGTTTGTGTTTAGATGTTCCCTCCCAGCCTCATGTAGGGTTAGCTTTTTCAGAGGTGGCTGGATCCAGAGTGTGTGACACTGGAACTGATTCATGGATTGCACCAGGGGCGGAATATTATGGCTTGTGTTTAGATGTCCCCCTAAAGTCTCATGCAGTCATAGGTGAAGCTTTTTCAGAGGTGGGTCGATCTAGAGTGTGGGACACTGGAATTGACTCATGGTGCAATGCCAGGCTCAAGGGTGTTAAGATCAAGAGGTGAGTGCCACCCACCCTAAGTAGCCGGAATAAGATAAAAGGGGCAGAAAGACACTGTTAAGATCCCTTGTTGCTTTTGCTGTCTTCTATGTGCAATGAACTGTTTCTCTTCTGCAACACTCCTCTGCCATGTGCCACTCTGCCTTGGAACCAGCTGATTATGGACTGAAATCTCTACAAACTGTGAGCTAAGTAAACCACTCCTCACTTAACTTGTGGGTGTTGGATGTCTTGTCTCAGCAATGAGAAAAGTAACTAATACACCTGGCTTGTTGATGGCCACCTTCTCATTGTGCTCTTACATGGCAGGGGAAAAGATACAAGCAGAGTTCTCTGGCATCCACAAATTCATTGCATTTGAATTTTGTACGCTGTCCCCACCTCACCTAGTGTGCATACAATTTTAGAGTATCAAGAGGCTTTGGAGTGGTTCCACCGCCTGCCTCACAAGCAAAAGGTTCCAAGTTTGATTCCCAGTACCAAAAAAGAAGCTTTGGAGACTGTTAAATTCAAGGTGTTAATTTCATACATGACTACAGTGAGAAGAATCAATTTGCCCTAAATCATACACATAGCAAGTTAGCAAAGTTGGGATGCAAACCCTAAACATTGAGTCCTACATTCCTTGCCAAAGCAATGCAGATTATACCATGTTAGCCCATTGATTTCATGTACCAAGTCAGGTCTCATGGATGTACTGGTTCCACATACTAGTTAATGTGCAGTGTTGGGAGCACATATTGTTCGTATGTACTACTTGCTTATATCACTTTGGCCCTCTACTGTTTCCATAAGCATGTCACATCTAGTTATCTAGTTGGTTACATGTATCCTGCTGGTTTCTGTGATACTATAGTAGATTATTTATTATCTCCTTTATTTATTCCCCTCTCTGTATGGGAAACTATATGTGCCATGTGACTTGCATCACTTCTCTAGGAAGAAAAGACTTCCTTTGCTCCGCTTTGCTTCCTTTCCTCTGCTCCTTTGCTATTAGGCTTCACCATGCAATTTCCTTTGGCCAATGGGTTGTATAGAGAGATGTGTGTCACTTCTGAGTTTAAAAGAGTCCCTTGTTCTTTTACCCCTTTGCATGTTCCATACTAGGGCTTCTTCTTCTAAGAAACTCATAGCCAATCTACAACTAATATGGAAAACTAGCAATAAAAAAGTTTGGCTGGCCAGGCTTGGTGGCACATGTCTGTAATTGCAGCACTCGGGAAGCTGAGGCAGGAGGATTGCCTTGAGTTCAAGGCCAGCCTGGGCTACATAGAAAGTTCAAGCCCAGCCTATACTACATAGTGAGACCCAGTCTCAAAAAAAAAAAAAAAAAAAAAGAATTTTGGCTGTTGTAAACCACTCATATTATTTTGTTTGTTATTGTGCTACAACACAACAAGTTAATCAAAACAGTCATGTTGGTTTCATGTACATTTTTCCACTAACCAAGCACTAGGTTGGTTCAAATGCACAATGTTGGAGGCATACATTACAGATGTCCCTCTGTTCAGCATTAGACATTTACCCCAGGCTTCTCTTAGATTCCCATTCACCAGATCATCCTACCACCATGCCCCATCACCTTCAGAAAAGCTCCTTTACTGTCCTCATTCTTCAGACTGTAGATCACAGGGTTGAGCAAGGCTGTAAACATGTTGTAAAATAGTGCTTTCTGCTTGTCTCGCTCAGGGGAGTAGCTGGAGTTGGGCCTCATGTAGATGCAAGTAGCTGGAGCATAGAAGAATGTGACCACAGTCAAGGGGGAGGCACATGTAGGGAAACCTTTGCAGTGGACCCAGATGGACTTAATCTTCAGAATGGCCAGGGCAATACAAATGGAGGAAGCCAGAAAACGCAAGAAGGGGGCAACAACCATAAAGACACTCATAACCAAATGAAAAGTGAGATAATTTAGAGGGATTTATTCAGGCAGAGAAAAAGTGAAGAAACACAAAAAAGTAAAAATGATTTACGAGAACCTCAAGGAAAGGGCAAATATGTGGATAAATATAAATTAATACTGAGTATAACAATATGATGTTTTGTAGGGTTTAAAATAAATAAAAATTAAAGATGTAACAACAGCAGCACAAGAAAGGAAGTGAGTAAATGGAGTTACAGTTATCAATTATTTAGCATAATTGGAAAAATGATAAAACTAATCATTTTTGTTGGATGGTGATAAGTCAAAAAGATTTATGTTTTAATATCTATAGAAATCACTAGAGAATAAATAATGGATGTTTAACAAGTTACAATTTTTAAGTGAACTGATAAAATGTCTTTAACCCAAAATAATGCTCTTTTGAGAGGAAGAAAATACTCACATCTTTAAAATTAACAAAACACTTGCCAGGTATTGTAAACCAGGTATTCAAGAGGCTGAGGCAGGAGGACCACAAGTTTAAGTCCAGCCTGGGCAACTTAGCAAGACCTTGTCTCAAAATAAAAATCAATTGATGAGCAAAAAGGGGTGGAGAAGTAGCTCAGTACTCCCTGGGTTGAATCCTCAGTACTATCAAACTAAATGTCAAACAAATAAATAAATAAAGTACTTCTAAATAATCTATGGAACAAAGAAAAACAAAAAGTGTAAATTAGTCTATATTAAATTAAATGATGAAAACAATACATTATCAGTGCTTAGAGAGAAAGTTCTACCCTTAAATTCCTATACTACAATAGAAGACTGAAAATTAATTCTCTAACCTCACATCTCAAAGAAGACTAGAAAAAGAATTGTAAATCAGGCATGAAAAGAAGTTGAAGGAAGGAAATAATTAAGAGAAGAAAATGAAATGTCAGGCAAACATGCAGTAGAGAAAACTCAGCAAAATCAAAAATAGGTTTTTTGTTATCAATAATAGAAGTAGGGAAATAGATCTTTCCCAAAGGAGAAATGAAGGGAAGAAAAGGAGAGGGATGAGAGAGAAAGGAGATGAAAAAAAGGAATTAAAATGTATTATGTACATGTACCAACTACATTATGTACTATAAATGTACACCAATAAGAAAATGAGCTGAAAAAAAATAAGATAAAAATTTTTTAAATAGATTCTTGGAAATAATTACTAAACTGGTAAGTCCTCAGCAAGACTGATAAAGAAAAAGAAATAAAACACAAATTTCCAACATCAAGAATGAAAAAGCAAACACTACTACAGATCCTACAGTCATTTGAAAGATAATTAAAATAATTACAAAAATCTTTATTTGGGTAAGTTTGACAATTTAATTTAATGGGCAAATGTCTCTTTAAAACATAATTGATGGGCCAGGGATTTAACTCAGTGGTTCTGGCACCTGACTCACAAGTGCAAGGTCCCAAGTTCAATCCCTGGTACCAAAAATAAAATAAAATAAAATAAAACACAATTGATACCAATTTTGAGACCTAATAACTTGGAAAATATTCAATCTCTGCTGTTAATTCCCAAATAATTGAGATGAATTATCTGAGATGGATATATGGAGAATTCATAACCTCCTTTTCAATAATAATAGACTAATATTTAGTGAGCAATTTATGTATGCAAGGCATTTTACACTAAATTTATTTTGATTTCACAACTCATGTAGAGAAAAATTTTTACCTGTACATTCCATGTGAAAACACTGAGGTTTGTTCCTGATTACATGATTGGGATTTGAATTGCAGCACCTGACTGCCAAGCCCACTCTTAATCATTACTTTCTACTTCCAGCAAACAAGTTCTTAATACGGAGATGAAGATTTCAAATTTCCTCCAGTTATACATCAATTTGAGCATGTGATACTATAGAACCATGGCCTACACAGAATTTAGAGAAGGAGGTAAGATCACCATGGAAGATGGGACCAGAACCCTCCTAAGACAAAAGATGAAGTGATAGGCACAAACTATTTCTAATAATAAGGTTTTCTCATTCTGGTTACATACTTGAATGTGAGACGCTAATGGGTTGTACTGAAAAGCAGAGAGGATCAATAGAATGAGAGTTAGTAAATCATTACCATTCTGGAGCTTAGTGAATTTTTGTAAGAGCCTTTCTCTCTGCACCAAATTTGATTTCCAAGGAATACAAGACACCATTTAGTCAAACAGTCTTCTAAGATTCTGCCAGGCCAACAATCTCAGTGTTTATTCACAATGTCCCAGGGGCCATAGAGAATACAGAGGTGGGTCTCTGGGGTCATGGAAGCTCCTTGCATGATATGGAATATCACAGTTCTTTCAAGCTCACTTGGAGATCCTGAGCTCAGGATATTGTGTTATTTCTTTATTTTTAGTGTCTGAATATGGCTTGATATGGAAGAACTATTAGTAAAAAATTACTACATGAATAAAAGAAGGAAAAAGCAATTAGGAAGGAAGGGGTTGAAATACCAATATGAGGTGATAAGGAAAAAACTTAAGGAATGAAAGGGCTAAAGAAGTGTTAGAGTGTGGGTCCAGAGAAAACCAGGAGATAGTAGCCTGCATAGCTCTCATTTCTAGCCCCACAGATGCCTAGGATCCCACCCACAGCCCCAAGCCCAGTGATCATCTCAACCCTCATGAATTCACAAAAATATGTCACAGAGATGCCGTCCCTTGCTCCTTAAAGAACTAGCCTAAACAGGAAATCCTCCAGGGAAGTGAGTCCAGGGAGCCAGGGCTCTAGGCTGCCCAACCTCCAGAAAAGCCCAAGATTTCTGAGAGGCTAGGGGCTGAGTCCCCACCTTCTCTCCATAGCCCACCTCTCTGCCCCTAGCCAGGCCAGCCCTGGCTCCTGAAGACCTTGAATGTCAGGTCCTAGCCTTCCCAGGAGACCTGGAGGAGGGTTGTTCCTGTCCCCAGTGGGAATGCCAACATGGAATTCTCTGAATGCTGTCAACAAAAACCCTACAAGGCAGAGGCACTTGACACAGCAGGAGGAAATAATCCCCAGGGCAAAATGGTGACCTATTTACTTTTCCAACCTTCTTGAAGGATATGAGCACCTCAGCTAAGATGGGGTAGGAACTGATTACCTGATACATGTGTCAAGAATATAAGTCTTTTACTCTTTTACTGCTCAAACCTCTGAGACCTGACTTTTCAATTAGACAATGTTTGAGTTGCACCTTTATTTCTTCTTGAACCACCTTGGGCAAATCAAAGTCCTCCTTCATTCCCCACCAGTACCTATTGGTCAGTGTATTGGTCAGCTTTCCCATTGCTGAACAAAATTCCTGACACCTGCAACTTAAAGGATTTATTTGCCTCACAGTTTTAGAGGATTCAGTCCATGGTTGGCTGGATCCAAAGCAGGAACATCATGGCAGAAGGGCACAGAGGAGAAAAGGTGCTTTGTTTGCAGCAGCCAAGAAACAGAGCACAACAGCAGCACCAAAAGGAAGGGACCAGGTAGAGACCCTAAGGTCATACTTCCATGACCTACCTATGCAGACACACTCATAAGTGTTTACTAATCCCCCAGGCAGCTCCCAAACTGATCCAGTTGACAATTAAACTTAAATGTCATGAATACAGTACCTTGGACAAGTTACCAGACTTCTCTGACAAGAACTAACAGTTAAAGTCATTGCACACCTACTGTGTATCAAGTCTTCAACACAACTCTGACCAACAGCATCTGGAAGTAAGCAGTGTCATCCCCTGCCACACATAAGAATATGGGGGCCCAGTGGAATAAGAAACTTGCTCAGAGGCTCACACACTATAGGTGGAGAATCAGAATTTGAATCTAGAGCTATCAAGTTCTGGTGCCTGTCCTCATAAATTTGCTGTTACTCCTCCTTTATAAGATGGTAATAGTAATCCTCTTCCTTTCTAGGATTGCTGAGAGAATTAAATGAGGCAGTGTTGAAAGCCCCAGCACAGCCCTGCCAACTTTCTATAACTATGAGTGTCCAGCCTGTTTTCTGTCTGGTCTTTGGTTTCCTGAAGGAGAAGATTGGACTCTGAAGTCCTTCCTAATCAACTACAAGCCACCACAACCAGTTGCTAACATTTAAGAAATATTGCGGCCTATACTTCCAAAACTGCTATATAGATTTAATGCAATTCCAATTGAGGTCCCAGCAGCATACTTCAT
>NW_004624892.1:2193513-2260435 GCF_000247695.1 Heterocephalus glaber | reverse complement strand
AGAAATGGAAATAAAGTCTTTGTAAATAGGGAAGGGTGGAGGGGGTGAAGGGAGGGCTAGGAATGGGGAAAAAATAAGAATCAAGATGCATTATGTAAAGGTACAATTCCCAATGAGAAATGTAATTGTGTTGTATACCTCCAATGTACCAATAAAAGAATTTAATAAAAAAAAATTAAAAAAAAAGAACCAAGATACATCATGTAAAGCTACAGGATCCCAATGAGGATTGTAACTGTACTGTACATCTAAAATGTACCAATAAACTAAATGAAAAAGAAAAAGAACAAACACTTTCACCTTCATGGAAGCATCATTCACAATAGCCAAGATATGGAAACAATATAGGGTCCATCAACAGATGAATAGATAAAGAAAATGTAAAATATACACTGAGGGATATTATTCACTTTCATGAAAACAGAAATCCTGACATTTGCAAAAACATGAACAAAACCAGAAGGCATTATATTAACTGAAATAAGCCAGAGACAAAGACAAATACTACATGGTCTCATTTATATGTAAAATCTAAAAGCCACACTCATGTAAGCAGGGAATACAATGGTGGTGGCCAAGGGCCGAGAAAAATGGGAAGATGTTGGTCAAAGGGTAAAAATTTTCAGTTTTAAAAAGCTCTTGGAACCTCACGTACAACATGAGGACCATGGTTATACTATACTGTTTACTCTGTTGATAAGAGAACAGATTTTTAAGTGTCCTAACCACAACAGATACCAAAATTATGGGTGGTGTAATTAAGTTGACAGTGATAATTGTTACACAATACATATGTTCAAATGATCACATTGCACACCTTGAATAGTTTTTTATGTGTCAGTTATACCTCAATAAAGCTGGAAAAAGTAAATTGAAAAGAAGAACAAGTCCCGAACATCCACCACTACCACTGCTCCTGTCCACACTGTGCCAGAGATCCTAGCCAGTGCAGTAAGTCCATAAAAAGAAGGGAAAATGTGAGCACTGGAAGGGAAAGAAATATAATTATCAATATTCATGGATATGATTGTATATATATAAAAGTCAAGAATGGCTGACCCAGTGCTGAAGACACTGTGGTCCTGGCCCGGCCTGGCCCCAGGAGTCACCTGCGCTGTCTGGCGTGTTCCAGGGCCAACCCAGGTGAGACGGAGCCACAATGGTCCTGAATTCAGGGATCCTCTAGTTGATAAAGAACATTAGCGCAAGCCCAAGACTGAGCTCACCGAGGAGGAGAAATACGACCAGGAGCTCAAGAAGGCTCAGCTCATCAAAGCAGCCCCAGTGAGAACAACATGCTCTGTGTTTGCAGACCCAGTGATCAGTAAATTCACCAACGTGATGATGAAAGGAGAAAATAAAATACTGGCCAGATCCCTCGTGACCCAGATTCTGGAAGCTGTGAAAAGGAAGCGGTTTGAGAAGTACCATGCTGCTTCTACAGAGGAACAGGCAACCACCAAAGGCAGCCCCTACATCATCTTCCACCAAGCACTGAAAAACTGTAAGCCTTTCATTGGCCTCGTACCCATCTGCGGGACTGGCCATTTCTACCAGGTCCCTGTGCACCTACCTGACCGATGTCTCCAATTCCTGGCCATGAAGTGGATGATCACTGAGTGCCAAGATAATAAACACCGGCGGACATTGATGCCAGAGAAGTTGTCACATGGGCTGCTGCAGGCTTTTCACAATCAGGGCCCCATGATCAAGAGGAAGCAGGACATGCACAAGATGGCTGAGGCCAACCGTGCCCTAACCCATTACCACTGGTAGTAGAGAGAAAGGAGAGGGTCCTGGAGGAGCCTGGGGCCCTCTACCCTACTGAAAAGTCCCTGTGTGTAAAGGATGTCGTTCCAAGCTGGGCATGGTGGTGCATGCCTTTAATCCCAATACTTGGGAGGGTGAGGAAGAAGGATTTCTGGGTGTTTGAGGCCTGCCTGGACTACAAAGTAAGTTCAAGGACAGCCTGAACTACATAGCGAGAACTTGTCTCAAAACAAAACAACAAAAACAAGGACAAACACAAAGAAAGGCTGTAGTTCCTTTTTGAGAAGGAGGGAGCAGCCTGTTTATTGTCCATGGACCCTTTGTCAGTGGGGCTGGAACTGGTTCTCTGTGCCCAGTCTCCTTGTAAATAGGAAACATTGACTTGAGAAACTCAGGGCCCGGTCTCCCCTTTCCTCAATTCAGGACAGACCTTTGGATGCAAAAGGAAGAAGCTGTAGCATCAGAAGACACTTGTCCTTCATTAGAAAATCCTCTCCCTGATACAGAAGTACCATTGATTAAAACTCATTGGAGGAAAAAAAAAAATCATTAGAATCTTCAAGGTTTTCAGAAACAGAACAATGTACAAAAACCAGTCTGGTTTCCTATACCAGCGTTTTAAGATGGAAGTTTTAGAAGAGAGACTTCGCAATTGAATTTTAAAATTTCAAATATCTAAGAATAAATGTGATTAAAAAAATACTGTACTTGAACCTTGCATATAAAAGATAAGACACACTAAGAGAGTTTAAAGACCTAAAAAATTAATATAGATGTACAGTTGGGACTCCTGAGTGCTCCTCTCCACTAGCTACTGGACCACACCCCTCCATTCACCTGGACCTGGGCAAGGCCCCAGGGCCAACCTCCCCCCACCTTTGTCCTAAGGCTTATCATCCAGCAGCAGAGCCAGGAAAAACAAAGATCCCTGAGCCTGCCCTGGAAAATTCCAAACTTCCAAATAGGACACACTCGCACCAGACCTGCCAGCATGACCTGCAGTTAACCTTTCTTCACCTGGAGCTCACTGAAGATTCATGCATATGGACTGCATCTCATACATCCAATTATAACAGGATGACTCATGGGAAAGGGCATGCGCAGTGCATGCAGCTGACATAACTCAGCACCTTGTCCATCTTGTTGTCAGTAATGCTCTGGAAGAAACCCAAGGGGAGAGGCCCCAGAACTGGCACACTTTCATCCCCTACACCTTACGCCCTCAACATTTGTGCCATCATACTTTTGCCAGCTCAAGCTTTTAACCTCTGTACTATCACCTTAATAAATGGTGCTGTTTTTTCCTTACCATCCTGTGCCATGGCCAAATCTTTGTTCCTCAGGGATAAGTTCCTAGAAGCCTGTCATGGACCCCATATCACCCATGGTACCAAAATGGAGGGCTACATAATATTCACAGGTTGAAAAACTTAATTTTGCAGAAATGTCATTCATCCTAATGTGATTTATAGGTCCAATCAAATCAAAATCAAACCCCCTCAGAGTGTGAGTGTGTTCCCACACATTCACATACAAGAGCTGATTCTAAAATGTGTGTAGAATTGAAAGAAGAATAACCAAGTCACCCATGAAGAAAAAGAACAAGTGCTCTGCTGGATATTACTGAATCAACAGAGTTACAGTAATTAAGACAGTGTGTAATTGCCACCAGGATAGGTAAAAGATGAATGGAATGAAATAGAAAACCCAAAGTATGCTCTTGGTCTATTAATAAAGTACTTGATTTATGGCAAAGGTAGCAATATAGGTAAATAAGGAAAATACGTCTTTATATAAATGCTACTGCTACAAGGAAATATGTATGGGGAAAGTAACATGACTCTCACCACACAATTAACACAAAATTAATTTCAGGCAAAATTATAAAGCTATTAAAATGTAATAGAAGAGAATATCTGTATTTTACTGGTGTAGGGAAAGATTTCCAAAACAGAATACCCAAAGCATTAACCATTGATAAATTAGACAGCCTGAACTGTGAACATCTGTTCATCAAAGATTCACTCAAAATTATAGAAGGCAAGTCAGAAGGAAGATGATATTTGCCATACAAATAGAAAAAGACTTACATTAATGATACAGGGGAAATAAATAGAGCTCCCAACCTTTTAGATGTCAGATACACTGAGTTTGTGTTCTCCAAAATCAAAGAATGAATTTTAAGGAACAACTGAGGGAAAGAGCAGGAAAATATTATTGAGACACAGCTCCTGACAGAGAGGAGGGGACCTGAAAGTGGGCTGGCAACAAGCCCACTTCTCAGAGGAAGTTTTGTAGCCCAAAATTGCAAGGTGGGTACAAAATCATGAGGTGGGCACAACATGGGTCAAAACTACGATCAACCGATATTACAAGTACAGCCTCTTAGGTAATATTGACCCAATGGGGAAGCAGGTCACATAGTAAGTGCACATGGAAAGAACAAAGACAGTTTTAGGAAGAGATAAATGTCCATCTAGACTTTATTCAACCAGGTGATACCAGTTATAAAATAATCTTCAATTTGCTTATCCCTTGGGGAGATGTGTAGGCCTGGTCACTCTCTTTATCTTGAGGCCTGTCCTTCAACGGATGCGCCTCTGGCCACAGTTTAATGTGTTTTTATCCCCTGCACTGACTCCCTCAAGGGCCTAGTCCTGTCTGACTGCTTATAATATTTTTACCTAACTTAACTGTCTATAATATTAATAATATACAATGTAAAAATATGTAACATTCATAAAAATGATAAGAAAAAGAAAACCCAGTAGAAACAGACAAGAGACTTAAATGAACGTATCATAAGAAATACAATCTTCCACAAACATGAAAAAAGTTTAAACATCAGTAGTTATTAAAGAGACACAAATTAAATACACACCTCCAGACTAGCTGTACTTTAAAAGTCTAAAAATATTGAGTGCTGGAGGTGATATGAACCAACCACAGCTCACTGTATACAGGTATTGATTTATCACACTGGACTTTTTAAATATGTACAATTACTACATGTCAATTAAAAAGAAAAGACTTAATAGTTTTGTTATATAACAGCAATAATTCTTTTAGAGTTCTTGGTTATAAGAACCCAGTTCTGTAAAAGGGGAGTTTATGGGGGTTTATAGAATTAATAAAATACTGAGAACCAGAGTTAGGAAATGCAGATTAATGATGCTATACAGAAGGAATCATAATAAATAATTACATCATAAGAACAGCCTAAAAAATAATAACACAACTATTTTTTAAAAAAGAAAAAACACCCTAACCTATGCAGTAACATCTTTCACTGCAATGAATTCACCACAATCATTTATAAATCTCAGCATCAAAGTTCCCAAGAACATCTCAGCATCCAGAAGAGTATTTACTGGTTCTGAAGGCATACGTAGAGCCTGTAAGCAAAGGTTAAAGGAATTTATATTTTAGGTTAATATAAAGATGTTTTAATAATTTAGATGCAGACATGATGGAGAAGACTGTATCACTGAAGATCTGTACAAAGGCTGAGAGACTCCAGTATATGGAATGAAGGAGAAAGGAGTCTAGCACAAAGTCCATAGTTGAAGGAAATGACCTCTAAGGTCTCTTCCAGCAGAAGCAGATTTAAATATGGGAAAGATCAAGGACTATGTTACCAGTCTGACCAGATTGAATTCTGGATCCATTACTTATTACTACTTGGCTGTGTTCAAAACGTATTACTTTGAGCAGGTCACTTAAATCCTCTAGGCATAAGAATTCATATCAATGCAATGGAGACTTATGCTATTGTAAATATAAAACAAAACAATAAATATAAAACCAAGATTTAGTAAAATGCTTATCATAACAGTAGGACTTCAACAAACAAATCATGATAATCAAGTCATTTATTGGAAATGCTTACTTTGGAAATAACATCTTTGCATACAGCACACAATAATTTTGTATAGAGTCAACAGAAGGATTTATTTTTAGAGCCCTGTTTCTCTAAATGAATGGAATATTTTTGTCAGTAAACAGACCTTGTCTATAGTTCCACTCAAGGCACTTTGCTGCCATCTGGTGGTGGTCACCTCCATAGCCCAATCAAAGACTTTTTAAAAGACTCTTGAAAATGAAAGCTGCAAACCTAACATTCTGCACTTCTCATGGAATATTTGGCCAGGAACAGACACTGACTTTACAATCTCATGAAGTTCAGCTACTAATTAGAGATAAAAATTTGAAAACCAAACTTACCAAACAGCTTCAGAAAACAGTTAAAGGGAAACTCAGCTATCTTTTGCTACTGCTCACTTGACACATGTCAACCCTTAGCCAGTTCACACAGGGAAAGTCCTGATTATTCTTGGACATAACTATGAGGATAGAGGATGTAAGGAATATGAGAAACCTGACTGGCGTGGACTTGGTGATACAAGTACAAAAAGCCCTAGACCTAGAAAGACCTAGATTTAATTCCTGGTGTCATGGTCGCTCACCAGCCACATCACTCAAAGCAAGTACCTGATCTTTGATTTATTTCCTTCTCTATAAAATCCAAATCCTGGCAAGGTTACTCAGGGAAAATGTAAATAAGCTGCCCCAGAACTTTGAGATGAAACCCATCAACAGCATAGATTAAACCAAACTTAACCATGGGCTCCAAGTAAACTCAGCCTGAGATCCACTGCCTCTAAACCTCTTTCTTGCTTAAATGTAGCTAAAAGGTTCCAACACTAACTCCCAATTGTCAGTCACTTCCTTTCCAATGTCGAATGAGATCAGACCAACAACCAGGACAGTCCCATCCCAGCAGTGAGGGACGATCAAAAACTAACTACAGGATGGTTAATCAGTGACCTTTTCAGAGAAAAAATTTTTTTCCATTGTCTAGTTTTTATTCATAGCCATAAACTTAACTCTGCAATCCAGCTACATTTGGAGGGGAGCAAGGAAAATATGGAACCCAAAGAACTGCAGTGAGAACAGAAATGCTGGTATGTTGCAAGCAGATGGGGTAGAGGATGCTCTCCTGATTTACAGAGGAATGGCCTGGTGGTCACAATACACACAAGTCAAATGTGTTAGAGTTGTCCACAGTCAGTGATGGTAATCTTCTCACTGGTCTTGCCATTCCTGGACTCAAAGCATTCCATGGCCTCCATGATGTTCATGCCCTCTTTCACCATCCCTAAGACCAGGTGCTTGCCATCCAACCACTCAGTCTCAGCAGTGCAGATGAAAAACGGAGCCATTTGTGTTTGGTGCAGCATTTGCCATGACAAGATGCCAAGACCTTGTGCTTCAGGATGAAGTTCTCGTCATCAAATTTCTCCCTATAGATGGACTTGCTGCCAGTGCCACTGTGGCATGTGAAGTCACCACCCTGGCCCATAAATCCTGGAATAATTCTGTGAAAGCAGGAACCCTTATAACCAAATCCATTTCTCTCCGGGGCTCAGAGCATGAAAGTTTTCTGTTGTCTTCAGAACTTTGTCTGCAAACAGCTCGAACTAGGAGACAAGGGCTTACCATCCACCGTCAGTGACCAAGGTTGGCAGCAAACAACTACAGGGGTGGAAAGCAGCATCTGAAAAGCCTCAGAGAAAAATCTTGACGAAAAAAGGGGAATGTGAAAGAAATGCCAAAGCCTTCAGAATCAAAAAGCAGTTGCTTATGTCAACCCTAACAACAACCAAAAAAAGTAAATAAAGCCAGGAGGTTATGAAGGAAGGGTTTTGCTATATGATTGCCTGATATCACAAAGATTGCCCCAGACCATAAGCTTGCACAGAAACCACTAAAGCTATATACGAAAGTACTTATACAAGGATATCTGCCCAGCAACTGTTCATTCACTCTGGGACTGATGCCAGTTTTTTTGGTCAATACTGTTTCAAAAATACGTAATGTACTCCTCCTTATTTTTGCCTTTAAAAACTTGGCTCAACTTTGAATATGCTCATAGTTTACTATAGCATGCATACTCCCATGGCAATGCTCCACTGTCCCCAAATAAATACCAGAGAATCCCTCTGTGGTTGTTTCTGTAATTTAGTTGACACCCTGAATTAGGCAGACTCACAGAAGAGTGTTCCAATATCTGTTCACCCTTTCACCTCAACAGACTTCTTAATTCAGGGCCTGAGGCAATGGCTGTTGTCTTAGTCCTTGTGTTTCCCTTGTAGCTGGATATACGGGTCAGGTCAGCATCTATAAGCAGCCCTTCAGACAGCTTCAAGAAAACCCTTAACTTTTGCTCTGCCGCTTCTCTCTCCTTCCTTCATTTCTTCCTCCATCCTGCCACCTGGCAGCAGATGTCATCGAGGTGGCTGTTTATGTTCTCAGAGCACCCTGTACCCTAGGTATGAGCAGTGGGCAGAAAGTAATTGGGACTTCATGGATTTAGGGGATAAAAAGCCATAAAACATGACAATCCATACAAATCTGTTATTTTGGATTCCTGTCACTTTCAGTAAAATTTATCTTAACTGATCCACCCAAGCAAAGACATCTTGGGGCACCTCCAGTCCTCCCATATGGCAGCCAATCCCAGTGAGGCTTATGACACAGGAGAATAGACCAGCCCCAAGAGGGACAAGAAAGGCACTGAGCCAAGTAGCTTAACCTTCTTCCAAACTCACCAGGTCAGCCATATTTTCTCTCCTTGAAGGAAAAATGAGTGAGAAAGCAAGAGAAGACAAAGAATTTTCTCTTTAGAATTCCTCCACATGGAAACAAGTAGGGATGGGGTGGTGTGAATGTCTGCTTCAACCCCCGCCCCCCCCCCGTTTCCCTCATTTCCCTTAATCATCAGTCCTGCAGATATTTCCTCCTTAATACAGCTCACATCCAGCCTTCTGGTTCTACCCTCATTGTCCCTATTATTATTCGTGCCAGTAAAATAATGGTATAGATTACTGGTCAATAACATGGACTTTGAAATCAGACACCAGAATTATGATTAATAATATGGTAATCTATATGGCCTTGAACAAATTACTTATCTGATTTAAACTTCAATTTCCTAATCTATAAAGTGAAGATAGCACTGGTCTCATAAGGTTAAGAGTAATAAACAAGACAATATTCATAAAACATCCTGATAACACCTGACAATAAATGATATAGAGAGAGCTGTATAATATCTGATAGTAGTAAACGATATCTACAGATCCATATTTAATCTGTCTCCTGGACTACCAAAATAGCCTCCTATTGACCTCTGTATGTCCACATTTACTTACCTACTCGATATTCCACACTGTTACCAATATGACTTTTCTAGAATCTGTTACTCATTTAAAAATCCTGCTATGGATCCTACTTCAGGATAAACTCAAACATTTACTGGTGTGTGAAACCTTTTATTATCTGACACCCAGTCCCCTCCTTTGACTGCTCTACTGTACTAAATGGTTCAATCTCCTTACTCATTATTGATCTGTTCAGATTTTCTGTTTCTTTACGATTCAGTCTTCTTTTGTGGGGGATCTGCTTGCGAGGCAGGCGGCGGAACCACTGAGCTAAATCCCTGAACCCTGCTTTTTGTTGTTGTTGTTGTTGTTTGGGGTTTTTTTTGTTTGTTTGTTTGTTTGTTTGGTATCAGGGATTGAACTCGGGTCCTTGCACTTACGGGGCAAGCGCGATTCAGTCTTGATAGGTTGTATGTGTCTAGGAATTTGTCCACTTTCTCTAGACTGTGTAATTTGTTGGTGTATAATGATCCACAACAGTTTCTTTTGGTCTTTTGCATTTCTGTTTTTCAGCTGTAATGTCTCCTCTTTCATTTCTGATTTTGAGTCTTCTTTCCTTTGTCTACCTAAGGGTTTGTTAACTTTGCTCATCTTTTTGGAAAAAAAACTCTTAATTTTGTTAATATTTGCTATTGTTTTTTCTTTTTTTTTTTCTTTTTTTTGGGGGAGCGGGCTGTACGGGGATCAAACTCAGGACCTGAACCACTGAGCTAAATCCCCGGCCTCCATCCAAGTACTGCTATTATTTTTCTAATCTTTATTTCATTTATTTCTGCTCTGATCTTTATTATTTCTTTCCCTCTATCAATTTTGGGCCTAATTTGTTCTTCTTCTAGTTCCCTGAGGTATAACATTAAGATGTTTATTTGGGAACATTTTTCTTTTTTGATATAGGCATTTATTGCTATAAATTTCCATTATTGAACTGCTTTTACTGCATTGCATAAGCTTTAGGGTGTGTCTGCCATTTTCATGTGTCTCAAAATATTTTTTAATTTCTGACTGGTGTGGTGGCACATGCCTATAATCCCAGCACTCAGGAGGCTGAGGTAGAAGGATCGCCATGAGCTCAAAGCCAGCCTAGGTTACATAGTGAGTTCAAGACCAGCCTGAACCACATAGTGAGACCTTGTCTCAAAAAAACAATGAAACAAAATTTAAATTCTATTTCAATATCTTCCTAGACCTGTTGATGTTCAGAAGTATGTTGTTTAATTTCCACGTATCTGTAAATCTTCCACAATTCCCCTTGCTGTTGATTTCTACTTTCATATCATTGTGGTCAGAAAAAAAAAAAGCTCTTTTTATAAGATTTCAATATTCTCATATTTTTAAGACTAGAAAACAGTCAAAAAATTTTTATAGCACTGCAGGGCCAAACTCAGAGCCTCCTGCACGCTAGGCAAATTCTCTACCTCTGAGGCATATCCCTACCCTTGCAAGTAGTGATTTGTTTTTAATCAACCTAACAGATACCAAAAAGTGTATCTTGTTTATTCATATATCACTTTTCCTTTCTAAATTCTAAGTTTTATGCCTTTCATATTTGAATGTCTTTCCACTGTCAGTGGAGTTCTAGCATTTAAACTAGAGGTCCTTCTCACTGCTTGCAAACAAATTCTCAGCTAGGTGAAAAGAGATGCTCCTCCCTTCTTCACAGCTGCAGATAAGCAGAAACTATTCTGCATTTGGATAATTGTTCTTGCAGATGATACTTCTAATGTATCAGCTGTGTTAACTTTCCATCACTGTGACAAGTAGTGTCACTACTTTTATCTCAGAGATAAAGAAACTTATAAGGAAAAAAATTTTATCTTGGCTCATAGTTTCAGAGGTTTCAGCCCTTGGGCCTTTTGCTTTGAGCCTGGGGCAGCACGGTACATCATGACAGGGAGCATTTGGCAGAGGAGGGGTGTTCATTTCATAGTGGCTGAAAGCAAAAAAGAGAGAAAAGGCTTCATTGTTTCAGGAGCAGAAAATGCTCTCACTGAATGTCCAATAAAACAGCAAACAACTCGTGGAAAGGCACTGTTTGTATAAGGACCTCGATGAAAGGCACAGAATATAGATTATTGTGTCTTTGGAGAACAATCAATCAACATGACTGGAACAAATTGTGGGGTTCTCTGGTCTGGCTAGTTGGGAACACAGATTCTTTTTGTTCCTGTGAAAGCACCAGAAGTGGTTCTGCCTCTGCCCGTAAGGTGGCTCCCTGGCCGTGGCTCATTTCCTCACCCACATACACTTCAGCATGAAGTGCACTCAGCTGTAAACTTGAGGGAGACGCTTTGCAAATTCTCTCCCGGCAGATCTCTTCTCTGGGGATCCTGCCTGTCAATCCGAGCTACCTTGGTCCCCCTGGTCTTCTACTCCAGCTCCTCAACTCAGGTACACTGCCAGTCTCTCCCTGGCTACCTCCTCCTTGGTGTGTGGCTTATAAATTACTTTTAGTCACTACGGTAAGACAATCATAAGGCTCACCTTATTTGCTTTCCCTTTCTCAGAAATTACTCTTGCATTTCTTGCATTCCTTTACGTTCAATGCCTGAAAACCATCGTTTCTTATGTTTTGTCCGGTGATTTAGTTGTGTCGGGCGGGAGGAAAAATTGAGTCTATTTTACTCTATGTTGACCTGAAGCAGCACATGTAGCTTTATCCAGATGCATGTGGCCTCGTGGTATCAGGAGAGCAGTATGTCTAGATGAAAGGCAGGAATAAGAAGAAGGAATGGATAGCACCACCTGCTCTGAGCAGCCTAGAGAGTTTGATATCTCTTGCTCATGGGTCTAATGACCATGACATCTTTAATATAATGGATGGAATAACAATCTGAAAAATGTCAAAGCATGATCCTCACAGGATATGTATTAAGACAAAGAAAAGCGGAGTTAGTTAACTTGCTTCTGAAGTTTGTGGTGAAATTGTATTCACACTCTTGCCATGAGCACATGTATTATTTCCAACCACACAATTCTCTTCTATGGCTGAGACTTACCTTCCTCAGAATCCCCTTTCCTATATTGTTCCAGGTTGGAGTTTACCAAAGGAGAGGAATTCATGTATGATTTTAGAAGGTGTAAGTGAAATAGGAGCCATCCTTCTCTGGTAATGATGGCAGCCAGAAACATGAATAGACAAGAGCTTCCCACAGCTCCTGAGAAATGCCTTCTTGGCCATTGCAGATTGAGATGGTGGTCGTTTCTCAGATATTTTTGAGAACTGCAGAAGCTTTACTTAGCTCAAGATTTAGCTCAGTGGTTCCACTGCCTGCCTCACAAGCGCAAGGTCCCCAGTTTGATCCCCGGTATCAAAAAAAAAAAAATTAAGTTGCTTATCACCTTAGTGAAATTTCTTGCCTTAAGTGGTCTTTAGTATATTAAAATATCCTTTCCAAGGTGAAGGGCAGTTGTGCATCTGACATCTTCACCCTTGGATTTGAAAGGTGACATAAATTCCTTCCAGCATGCCACTGTGGACTATTTCCTGAGTGACAGGGGGCAAGGTGGTGCCTTGAAAAGTTCCCTCCTCGGGTTCAAACCAATCGGGTAATCTTGAGTTTATGTTCTATATAAAATGGATATAAATACCTTCCTCATGATATTATAGTGACTAAAATATGAACCCATATGTGATAAGGCTCTTTAACATAGAGATGTTGCCTTTAGAACTCTGCAATCGGATGCCATTCCAATGACAAAATTTTGTCAGCCCAGAGTAAACACTGCCCCATAAGGACTGCCTAAAAGTCTATTGGTTTGCCCTTGGCTTGTAATATGCAACAGAAAGTACATGTGAATCATTAATATAGAGCTTAAAATTAATTATGATGCAACGACCAGCCAACTAGTACTTGAGTCAGAAAAAAGAACATTGGAAAAGTGACCACTAACTCTGCACTAAGACACTCAGAGGGGAGGGAGTTGTACCTGAAATGTAGCAAGTGTCTACCCAGGACTGTTGGGTAAGATACATATTAACCCTCCCTGAACCCCCTGATTCTTTTTTTTTCCTTTTCTCATATTTATTCCTTTCCCTTCCTTCCTTTCCTTTCCACTTCCCCTTCCCCTTTGGACCTTTTCTTCTTATTTCACATTATCTGTTACACATTTTGATCCTTATTTACACTTTCTGTTTCTCACACCAGAGAAACTCTTTAGTATTTACACATGTGCGTCCTATTTATTTCACTTGAGTATCACCTCAATGTGCATCCATTTAGCTATAAATGTCTCTAATCTCTCATTCTTTATGGCTGAGTAGTACTCCGTTTTAAAAAAAAAAAACAAAAGCATTTTCTTTATCCAGTCTCCAATTGATGGGCAATTGGGGTGTTTCCAAATTTTAACTATTACAAACTGTGCTGCTATGAACATGGGTGCACATATATCACTGTCGTATGATTCTTTTAATTCTTTGGGGAAGATACCTAACAGAGGAAGAAATGGGTCAAATGGGACTTCCAGTCCTAGTTCTTTGAGGTATCTCCATACTGATTTCCACAGTGCTTGCACCAGTCTACGCTCCCACCAGCAGTGGAGCAGTGTTCCTCTTTCCCTACAGCCCCGCCAGCATTTGTTATTGGGATTTCATGATAGCAGCCATCCTTCCTGGGGTGAGGTGGAATCTCAGCGTTGTTTTCATCTGCATCTCTCAAATGACCAGTGATGTTGAACATTTTTTCATGTATTTATTTGCTATTTCTACTTCTTTGTCTGAGAAATGTCTATTCATTTCAGATGCCCATTTTTGGATTCGGTCTTTAAATTTGGGGAGTCTGATTTTTTTAAGTTCTTTATAGATTTGAGATAGTAAACCTTTGTCTGAGGAAGAGCTGGTGAAGATTTTTTCCCACATTGTGGGTTGTCTCTTCACACTATTGGTGGTTTCTCTTGCTGTGCAGAAGCTTTTTAATAAGAAGAGATCCCACTTGTTGATTATTTGTGCTAGTTCACGGGCAACTGAGGTTTTCCTGAACTCCCTGACTCTAAAAGGGAATGTGGTTATTCTGAGCTCACCCTAGCCCTCTTTCCCGCTTTCCTTCCTTCCAGGACACATCGCATATCGAACACTAGAGGACAGCAACTCCCCACTGATGACGGTGGCAAGGATGAAGCTGATCAGTCTCTGGATTCTCCTCTCCTCTTCCTCACCCCAGACCCATCCTTTTCAGTCCTGCACCACACAGGAAACTTACGTAGCTGAAAGAGCCATGGCTTTGGTAACAGGGAGGTCTGGGCTTAAATCCCAAATCTACCACTTAGTACCTATGACCTTGAACAAGTGACCTCATATCTACAAGCTGGAAAAACAGATCACAAAAATAGAACTTACTCCGTAGGATTATTGGAAGATAATGAGATAATGTGGATAAACAACAAAATATTTTTAAAATATTAGTTGTTCTTAGGGATCAAAATAATGAATCTAATTTGATTCTCACCAGTCCCAGCAAGCAGGAGAAATAAACATGATTTCCATTTTTCATATAGACAAACTGGGACCCGAAAGAAATTGCATGAGACCTTTAGAATCATGGAAATGGTAGCTTCACTTTCAAAGTCTCTCTCAACATTTTACAGTGATTGGCAGTTGGCTCTGAGAGACTCATTAACAACCCTTTCGAGATTCTCACATTTTGAGGCCCAGAGAGGCAAAAAAATCTTCAAGGCCACCTAACAAGTCAGTGGCCAATTCAGGACCTAAAAGGCCAGCCCACTGTGCTCCCTGTGCCATGATCTACCCATTGCCTCATTATTCTACTTTCTTTTAAATTTTGTTTTTTGTTTTTGTTTTGTTGGTTGTTGTGGTTGTTGTTATTGTTGTTGTTTAGAGACAGGGTCTCATTATGTGTTCAGGCTGGCCTTGAACTCACTCTGTAGCCCAGGCTCACCTCAAAATCTCAGAATCCTGGCTCCTGAGGGCTGAGATTACACAGGTGTGCACCACCATGCCTGGCAAGAATTATACCACTGAACCACAAATGCATTCCTATTCTGCTTTTGACTGCTAGCCCTAGGACACCAGCTATGAGTCTTGCCTCCCTAACAAGACTGGAGGTAATAGAGAAAAATATTCTCAAGGACTATTTATGACTGTGGAAAAGCCTTTGTAATGTGTTGCTAAATGAAAAGAAGGATTTATGAAACAGCAGGTACAATGTGTCCCAGTGTGTATTTATTTATAGGAAGAAAGTGAAAGCTCATGACACATAATGGTAAAAAAAAAAATGCTTATCTCTCTGTGGGGGATTACTGGTAAGTTTATACTTTTCTCTTACATTTTTGTATGTTTCTAGATTTCTTCTATGAACATTTTTTATTTTTAAGATCAGAACAGATATCTGTCCATGTGTGTTATACTATTTCATTTGCCCTTAAGAACCAGGGGTGATAGTACGTCCTCCTCCATTAATTTATTGTGACTGTGCATAAGCCTTTTAATCCCTTGAGCCTCAGTTTCTCCATAACCACTGTTGAGCATCCACTATGTGTCAGCTACTGAGGGCCTTACCTGGATCCTCACTTACTCATTTAGACCTCACACCAACCATGTGAGAGAAGTACTATTACTACCTCTATGGCAAAGCTGAGAAAAGTGAAGTATAGAGACTTTCCATGACCTGATCAAGGTTATATGGTTAATTACACAGTTACTAAAATATTGCAGCTAAGATTTATTTGCATACAGATAGAATGACCTGACTACAGAGTATCTGCCCTACTACAAGGCAGTACTCTGCTACACTGTTATTTTGCCCTTTTTTTTTTAACAGAATTACCTACAAGATGAAGCTCCTATCCTGCCACCTGCCTCTGAGGACCCTCCTGCATAGCTCAGATGCATCTTTTCAGTCCTTGTCACCCAATGTGCCCAACTGGTACTAGTACAGTTAGAAACAAAGGAGCTGAGTGAGCCACTCTCTCCCCTCCATTTAACTCTAAACATCACCCAAAAGTTACTCCTTAATGCTTCCATTATCCTAAGAAAGGTAGAAAATAAAATAACAAAAGCCTATGAAATCGCCAGTGCCCTAGGCAAGAGCACAGGTGCCAGGTCACAGGCACCAAGGGAGATTTAGTTAGAGGCACCTAAAGCAGAGATGTCTGTCCTTTACATTCTGAAAGCCTGCATTATCAGTCCCTTGTTTGTGCTATTGCTACCTTTGACCTGTGTGCTGTGCTTTTCTTTTGCCCTGGCACATTTCTTGGTCTTTGTCATACTTTATTGGCATGGTCTGTCCCTGAGCACAACTTCCAGGGATCTTCAATATGTGTAGCTGCTACTACTTACTACTGGGTATACACTTGGCAATTCTTTCCTCATCGTACATAAGGACCTGGACTGTTGTTGGCCCACTCGACTCTAACAGTACCATCCCACCTCACCATCCCGACTGCGCTCCTCATATGCCCACTTCCACACCTTAACCCATGCCCCTTGGAGTACCAGTCAGTGCAACCACATGTC
The DNA here is from genome assembly GCF_000247695.1 of Heterocephalus glaber. The sequence goes on along the minus strand of NW_004624892.1, from coordinate 2,243,974 downwards.
AAAATGCTCCCAAATATCAAGCCATCTCCAATGCCTTTTCTTCACATGGGGCAAGTTATTCTGGAAAGAAGCCATGGTAGGGGACAAGGCTGCTACTGAGAAACAGCAGACCTGAGGACTTGGTTCTTGCCATCTGGAAGATTGAGAGATCTGGAATCCCTAGTCTGGGCCTCAGTTTTCCCATCTGTAAGATGAAAGGAGAGGACTAGATCCTCTTTAGGAGTCCTTTTTGCTCTAACAGTCTAAGACTGTGCTTTCGAGAAGCCCTGAAATTAGATGAAGCTGCCCTTCTTTGAATTGCTTTAACATTCACAGAATGAAGAGAATGTTGGGCCTAGGAAGAAAAATAATCTCACCCCCTCACTCTTCCCCCAGGGATGCTGACACCCAGTGAGGGGCAGAGGCCTGCCCAGCCATCTGAGGAGAGCTAGGAGGGAGGCTGTGCTCTCTGCCCAGTGGGGACCCATCTCAGCAGGTCCCCAGCCCCCACAGAGAAAGGGCAGCAGGAGGCTGGGAGGGCCAAAGCTCCAGAGCTGGCCCTGAGCCGGGCTTGTCCTGTTCAGCCCCGAGAGCCTCAGTAGTTTTCCACAAGCAGCAGGCCAGCAGCCCAAGCCATGTGCTCTCCTCTCCCCATGGCCTCCACATTCCTCTGCACATTCAGGCAACAAAGTGGCATTCAGGGCCCTGCTGAGAGCAGGAGGAGAAAGGAGGGTTAGGAGCTGAGACCTAGATACCACAAACATCTCCAGATAAGCGTAGGGCTGCAAACACAGATCCAGAGAGATAACACAGATCTCGATAAGGTGAAAGTTCCCAGACACAAATGACAGATACAGTAGCATACCCACCCCACCAGAGCACACACCCCACTGGAGACCTCACCAACCCCCCACGCTCAGAGGCACACACAAGACCGCTGCTCACAGAGATAGTCATCTTATGCCCAAACAGGCACATTCATACCAGAGGTCCCCTGCACCAGCAGCAACCCCCATTCTATGTTCTCTCTCCGCCCCTGGTCCTACAGTTCCTGCACATGACAAACATTGGTCAAGCAATGGGGGAAACATCCCGAGCCAGTCCAGTCCTGAGAGGCAGGACAGGAGTTAGACGAAACCCAGGAGCCAACCAGGCTCCCCTGACACTGAGAAGGTACCATTTTTTTAATTCCAAAGAAATGACTGCACCGTCCTCACCCTGTTCCCCAGAGGCCAGGCTGGAACCTGGAGCACACCATCCCCCTGACCCTTCTCCAGGCCCTGCATCCAGCTTTGCTCCCAGCAACACGAGCAAAGCAGAGAAGCAGTTGCAGTTATTCTCTTGATTCATTAATCTCCAGTCGCTCTCCACCTACGTGGGCCCTAACCCACCTAACAGCTCCATTCTTACCTCAGCCCCGCAACTATCCTACACTGACCCCAGACCCAAAGCTTGGAGCAGAGACTGCCTGTGACAATAAGCCCAAGTCAGAGCCTCCCACTAGGTGTTCAGTGCAGACCTGGTGGCAGGTGGGTCCAGCCAGGTGGCTGTGAGAATGAGGGCCCTATGCTTGGCGTGGCCACTGGTGGGCTCCCATCCCAACCTCACCGCCTACTTGGGCAAAGGGCTTCGACTCTTGGACCTCAGATTCCTCAGTTAAAATTGGGAATAGCAATGCCCACTGACTCTCAGGAATATACATAAAAAGAGTTTATACTAAAGCTGAATTGAAGTCCCTGGATATTAATCAAGAAACAGGCTGTGCAATAGGTAAAAGGAAGTGTGGATGGCTAATTTTATTTCTTTACTGCCATGAAATGAGCTTGGCTTTTCAAGATCCTGTTCCTCTAATTGTGCCTGATTATTACAAAATAATTAAAAATCCAATGGACTTATCAACCGTAAAGAAAAGACTGCAAGGCTGGGGATTTAGCTTAGTGGTTTCGCTGCCTGCTGTGCAAGCGCAAGGACCCGAGTTCGTTCCCCGGTACCAAAAAAAAAAAAGAAAAAGAAAGGAAAGACTGCAAGAGGATTCTTCCTTACACACAAAGCCTAAAGATTTTGTAGCTGATTTCAGATTGATCTTTCGGAACTGATTCAGAAGTAGCCAATGCTGGTATAAAACTTGAAAGCTATTTTGAAGAACTTCTAAAGAACCTTTATCCAGAAAAAGGGTTTCCTAAAGTAGAAATCAGGAGTGAATCAGAAGATAATAAATTTAGCGATGATGCAAATGATGACTTTGTACAGCCCCAGAAGAAGGGCCTCAAAAGCATTGAGGAGCGCCAGTTGCTTAAATCGAGCAGCACCATTCGCGCATGACTGTTGGAGATTTTTTGTTTGTCAGTAATTTAACATCATTATAAAGAAGAATTTGTGAGCTGTTAAAAAGAAAAAGAAAGAAAGGAAACTGTCTGTGCGACTTAGGCTGGGGATTCAGCCTTCCCTAGCCACAGTTTCCCTGTCTGCAACCCAAGGAGGCTGAAACACCCTGAACACAGCACATAGACTCTGGGGCGGGCTCCCCCCAAAGGGCTCCCCAGCTCCGCTCCCACCTGCCCCGGGTCCCAGTACCCGTTCCCAGGCCGGCCGCCCCACCCCACCCGACGGCCGGGGTATCAGCAGGAAGGGATTTGCAGCCGCAGGGAAATCGGCTGGGTCGGCACAGAGGCCGCCTTGTCCTGGTGGGGCCAGTGGTCACGTCGTTCCGCGGGCGGCCGCGGTGCCAGCGCCCACCCCGCCCCAGGGCCCCAGCGCTTCAGGGGCCGGCGCCAGATTTCCTGGCCCCTCACCCAGCGCCCCGCGGGTTGTTTAGGCGCAAGCGGCGTGGGGACTGCAGAGCCTCTGAGGTCCTCACCCTTTCTGCCCTAGCTCTGCGCGCTCCCGCTGACCCCACCTCCAACGTCCCTAACTGGACCCTGCTGTGACACCCACCCCCTCGCGGGGCGCTGTCTGGCCTCCTGCCTCATTCCCCCATCCTGGGCAGCCTGACCAATAACAGATTTCTCCATGAAAAGCCTCGAAAACTTGGGAAATGTTTCATCCAGGATGAGCTCAAGGGAGAATTGATTGGAAGGAGGCAGGTCTGGGGGACCCCATTCCTGGTGTTGCAGGCCTGTGGGTGCTCTGGCTGAGGAGGTGACAAAACTGACCATAGCATTCTGGGCATGGATTGGAAGCCAACTTAGGTGTACTTGGTTCTGGTGCTGGGATCTCCCAGTGTTCAGTTAGAGGAATTGGGTATTATCGGCTGGGTGTTGGGGTTTTGGCTGAGTTTCTGGATCCAACTGTAAGGATCTATGTACGAGTGGGTTTGCCATGGAAGCCTACCTAGAGGTATCTGGTCTGGGCGTTGTGATCTTTCCTCTCTGTCCAGGTAGGTGTTGATTTTTCTCTGGGTCAAGTTGTTAGCACTGGCTGTTGTACAGTTATCAAAGCCCCGCCAGGGTATGCAGTCCAATGTTGGGTGGGATCTTCTCAGGTAGGCCTGTCTGGGTTTGGCATCTGCTCTGATGGATCAGGTGTACATGAGCAGCCACTGTGGTATGGTTTAGGATTCTTGGACAAGGATACAGGGTCCAGACTCAACACCTACCATTGGCCTGAAGGCAGACATCATCGCTAAGCCCCATCCCAGATCAGCAAAGACTCCCCTGGGGCCGACAGAGGAAAGGCACATACCAGGTCAGCTTGACAACCCTCTTCAATGCAGGAACTGGGGGCAGATCCTAGACTTGAGCTAGGATTCAGTCATGACCACACTCTGAACAGTATTACATCTCTTTCCTTTTCTAAGCTCAGTTTCTCACCAATATAATGGAAGCATTGGATCTGATACTCTCTACAGTCCTCAAACTACTCTAGTCCGCGCACACACACACACACACACACACACACTCACTCACTCACACACACACACAAATGGACTCCTCACTCCAGCTTCCCATTTTGCCCACATGATCTTCCTGCCTAGAATTCCCTCATCTCTCCTCCTCACCACCAATCCCCAATCCCCAATCCCTCAAGCTCTACCTTTTCTGGAAAATCCCCCTCACCCTGTGCATCTTTTCCCAAGTCAGGGTCCGAGCCGTACCTGCCCTGAGACCACAGGCAGCCACAGTTCCAGCCTGACTCTGGGGGCTCTCTCCATCCAGCTGCGAGCTCTCTGAGTTCAGGGCCCCTATCTACTCCTGGCTCCACCATGAGACCCCATTCTGGATGGGCACGGGGTCCCAAGCTTGGCTCAGCCTCCATCCCATGCTGGCAGGTGACCCTTTAAGAAGAAGCTCTTTAGTCTCTAATACCCTGGATGGCGGGTGGGCACTAATCAGATTAGGGAGCCTGTCTCCTGGCCACACCAATCCTCCTTTCCAGGTTACTGAACCCATGTGACAGCCAGCCAGGGGCAGCAGGCAGTCCTCAAGACCACGTGGGCCCAGGCAGGTAGCTGGGAGACTGCCCGATTCTACTTCTCCTAATACCCAGCACAAACAGAAATCAGAAACTCCACAAGCCAGGCGTGATGCAGAGCAGTCACGCTTTTCCCTTGACCACCTGCACAGTCGGGCTTGTGAGCATGAGTGTGAGCGCAAGTGCATGTGTACACACACCTCTTACCGAGCGGGAACTGAGCCAGGTCCTGGGTAGGCGCTTCACAAGCAACATTTGCGGCCTTCCAAGCAGCCTTGTAGGAGTCAGTTTCCAAAAATGAAGCTGAGTCTCAGAGAGAGGAAGGAGTTAACACGAGAGCACACAGCTGCTAAGTGTGGAAGCAGAACTCAAAGTCATACCCTTTGGCCAGAACCAGGCACATATACAGGAACACACACAGTCTTCGCATGTTTAGGCTCAGCTCCTAAACCACTCATTAAATAGCAAGGCTAGCAGGGAACTTAATAGATCACTGTGTCCTGTACATTCCCTCTTACAGAGAGAGGGAAAGGGATTTAGGATTTAGTTCCTTTTCGACAGTTACAAGGTGGCAGAACCAAGGTCAGGATCCATATCTCCGTTGTCACACAGCCACACGTATACACATCCACATGCCACAGTTCACCCACAGACTCTCACACAAAACCTGTGAACACACGTGTATACGTGTACCCACAGCCACTCATATTTCACACGTACCGCTTGAGTTTGTATGTCTACACATGTCATGGATACATCACACACAGGCACAGACACACACATAGACATATATACCCCGACATCATGCCCATCTGTGTGCACATATTCACACGCCATACACTCATGTCCCTGCTCTCACATACGTGCATAGCACATACATGCTTCCTCACTCCATACTAGCCTTCTCCTAATGCAGGATAGACAAGCAGGCCCTGACCCTGCTCGGGGACATGCACAGATAAGGTCAGACCTTATATCAAGTTACCCACTGAGTCTTTAAGAGGAGATGCTCTAGAAGTAGCGTGGCACTGTGTGGGTGCATCCTGGCGTTGCCATTGGCAGCCCTGGGAAGTGCACTCTGCCCCCAGGTTCCCACAGGCCCAGGCAGCTCTCCCCACATTGCCTTGGCCAAGCCCAGCAGACAGTCCCAGAAAGTGCCAAGTCATAGGCCAGGGACGGCCCAGGCCAGAATGGCAGCAGGACTGGTCGCAGCTTGTTTGCCCTGTCTTCTGCCTGGAGCCCTATCGGGGACTCTTTTCAATGGGTAAGATGCTGAGTTATGAGGCTCTTCCTATACTCACTGAAAGTGAGGGCCGAGATGCCAGGATGTGGGGACAAAGAACACAGGGCTGTTGATGAAATTTACCAAGGTTGCTAAGCCAGCTGCTTCAGACTTCTGAATAAGAGTTGGAGGGAGTCAGTAGCCCTCTGGGACTAGAACACTATGTACATATCAAATATAAACTTATCTCAAAACCTAGCCCCTCAACCGTGATAGCTGTTCATCTTGTAACAGATGAGCATGGGGCAGAGAGCAGCCAAGTCACCAGAGGCAGGGCCGCTTGACTTGTGACATGAGTGGTGAGTAGGAGTACACTGGAAAGCTTTCCAGGCAGGGGCAAAATTGTTTCAGGGAATAGCTGTGCCGACAGATGTGGAGGGTGAGTGGAAGGTACACGAGTTCAGGCCAACTAGAGTCCATCATTCTACAGATATTTACCAGGTATACCTGCTGTGTGCTAGATTTGGGTTTTTTGTTTGTTTTTGGTTTTTTGGTGGGGTTTTTTTGCTTTTTGAGACAGGGTCTCACTATGTAGTTCAGGCCAGTCTTGAACTCACTGTGTAGCCCAGGCTGGCCTTGAACTTGAAGCGATACTCCTGCCTCTGTCTCCCAAGTGCTGGAATTACAAGCATGCGCCATCATCCCTGGCTGTGTTAGATTTTGATGGATAAAATACCTAAGCCTATCTCTCAAGGAGCTCTAGTTTAAGGGTTTCAAATTCAAGTACAGCTAATACCTCAGTTCACAAGCTCTTCTGTTTGTGAACAATTTGGTTAGCCGACAGAGTGTTCAACAAAATTTTGCTTCCATTCTGAAACTCCGTATTGGGTGATGAATGTGACTACAGCCATCTTCCCCAGCATGGTAGAATGAATTAAGTTCATGAACTGAAGTATCACTGTACTTGAAGCACCAGGCAGGTGATGTGGGTAAATGAAAAGGGAGGGTATAAACCAACAGTCTTATGTCTAACAGGAGAGTTCCTGCCCTATCTAAAGTTTTTTTGCTCAAGAGTATTTGTCAATTCTGTGGCAACCAAGGAATCCCTTCAGTCTGGGGCTGGGTTCAGATGGTAAACCCTGAATTTGCAACCCAGGTTCTGGATTCCAGAATTAAACCCCAGAATCTGCCAGATACTGGGTTACCTGTAGAGCTACAGAGTTTGGGCCTGATCCTTTAGATGACCCTAAGGTCTGTGGGAGGTTCTTACTGTGAATGGACATTGGTTACAGGAACCTCCTGGGAGGAAGCTCCCACACTATAGTTACTGGACATGGCATGACTTCCAGGTCCCATCAGAGCTACTTCCTGGCAAGAGCTCCTCTGTCCTTAAAGAACTCCTCATCCACCTTTTTCTTCTACCCTTGCCCCAGATCCTGCTTCTTCTACTCACATCTTGGATAGAAAAGCTGACTAGATTGTGCCCCCGCCACGCATATTTCCCTCTCTGACCTAAGGCCCCCACAAAAGGACACCACACATCTACTGAGATAGACAGACAGACAGGCTCCTCTGCCTAGGAAAATGCGGAGATGGCCCTTCGGGGTACGGACAGTAGGGAAGCAGCCTCAATCCCACAGAAGTGGGTGAGAAGGAAGGGAGAGAGTGACCAGGACATAGAAACAGAGGCCACCAAATAAACAACCTTGCGATTTGCTTACGTTTCTGTGGTTTGATCCTGGCCTAAAAGTGTGACAAGTTCTCTGGACTTGGACTCTTGATTCTAAGGCTGATATAGTCTCTGTTTTGCTCGGTGACCTTAGGGAATTTCTTGTCCCTCTGTGGATCTCAGTTTCTCCTCTGCAAGGTGAGAGAGTTAGACTGGCCTAGGAATGATTCCTAGTGTGTTCCATCTGTAGGAATGTCAGAACACCTGGAGGGATGCTATCCTGGTTCCCCTGGAGTTCTGCAGGATTCCTGGCAACCAAACTGGTGTCCAGGTGAGGGTGGAGCTTCCCTCAGTTCAGATGCAGTTTTCTCTCAGCACAGGGCACAGAGGAATCACAGCAAGGCACCCAGCACCGCCAGCCTTACCCCAGCATGCACACAGCTCCCAGATGCTGTACTGGGGAGCCTGGGAGCTCTCTGGCCACAGACTGGCACCCCTTCCCACACCCAGCCCCTCTCCCGGATCCTCATTAAATTATTCTGCCCCACTGGTCTCAGGCCTCAGGCACAGGCTGCCTTTGATATGCACCCATCTAGCTTCTGAAGCCAAGACTGGGCCCCTCACACCAGGCCAGGCTGATGGGCTCTGACAGCTTCCCTGGGGCCCCACAGTAGCAGGAACACCAAAGCTCACACACTCAGGGAGACATGTGCTCAGGGCTACGCACAGCCAAAGAGTCTCTCTCGTTCACACATATATACACATGCAACTATGGAACAGACACATGCACCCTGGCACACTCATCTGCACCCTGCGTAGCGTGCACACCCCCCGTACAGCTCTTGCAGCAGATGCACCCACACACACTGTCATGGTCTCCCACACAAGGCTTCATTTGTTCTTGTCCTTCCTTTGGCAGTTAAGGTCTTCTGCAATCTCACCCTACCTCTTTACCTTCCTTATCTTGTGTTGGTGGTAGCATCGTGAATATGAACCTAGACAGTCTGATTCAGTTCTTGGGGACCTCATTTATAAGCTGTATGACTGCTGGTGTGTTAATAACCTCTCCTGCCTGTGTTGCGTTGCCCACAGAATATAAATAACAATAGTACCTTCCCAGTTTTGTGGGGCATAATAGAAGTTCATTACTGAACCATGTAGAACAGTGCCTGGAATATAATAGGAACTCAAAAATGTTGAATGCTGCCTCTTTCCCCTTCCCTTTCACATCCTTTGCCATAGCAAAACCATTAAGTTTCCTAACATGTTAAGTTGTTACATGTTTTTGGCCTTTTGCATATGGTGTACCAGCTTGGAAAATCACTTCCCACTTCTTCTTCCCTGCCAGACACCTGGTGAACTCCTGTTCTTCTTTTAAAACCCTGTTCAGGTGGTTCTGTCCTTAGGAAGCTTCTCTATACCACCACCACCCAGTAGAACTGGTCACTGACTCCTTTGTGTCCCAACCCCATCCTGAATTAACTATTTCGTTAGACTGTGAGCTCACAGGACATTGATCTCATACAATTCATCTCCTGTACCTAACCCTGGACATGGATCACAATGAACATCAGTGGTCTGTGAAAGAGTAAATTGTTTTTGATAGTGACAAAGTATAAACAAGAGCACTTATGCAATGGATTGCGGAGGGTTACAGAAATGGCACCGCTTAAAGTGCTAATACAAACAGTAATAGTATACTATACTAGCAATGACAGCCTGCTTTACTGAATGGGAACATTAGGCAGGCTCAGAGTTGAGGGATTTCTGTGTAATACTCTCAGTTAGCCAATCAGTCTGTGGAGGAGATATGTCTCTTATTTGGGGAAATGAATATATGAAGTGCATTGAATTCTTTCAATAAAACACTATATAGCAAAAATAATGAAAAGATCAGTCCACATCCAGCAACATGGGTGGATCTGAAAATCATGAGTTGAGTAAGAAGAGTGTGGACTAGAAAGATTTATAGCATAATTCCATTTTTGTAAATTAACCCCATGCATATTTTATAAAGACAAGCACATTTAAAGGACATATTTTAAAACATATTGGAGTGGATTCTAGAGCGTGCAAAGGAGTAAGAAATGGGTGAGAATGAGATTCTACAAAGATGAGGAAATTATATTAGGAATATGAGTGACTCAAATTTATGCACCTGAAATCCAAACAAAAAGAAACAAAAATGATCAAAATTACAGAAGTGTATTATCTTTATCTCTTTTAGAGTTAAGGATATCAACTAGCTATACATTCTTTTATTTATGTGTTGGTTTTATGGTACCTAACTAGCATCCTTGTGATAGTTTCCCTTAAAGCAAATCCACTGCTTGTATGCACAGATTCACTCAATGAAGCCCTGATTGGAACCTGAAGTATATTCTCCCTGATACTTTCCCAGGGAAAACACCATGACTTTTGTGTCCTGGAAAGGAATAAATGAATGAGTGAACAAAGAAGGGAAGGGAAAGAAAGGAAGAAGCTGGGAATGAAGGAATGGAACAAAAAATGGTTTCAAAGAAGTCTCAGCCAGTGGAACAGATTAGAAGATGCAGAAACAACTCCAGACACACTCAGCCACCTCATCTTCAACAGAGGAACCAAACACCCTCACTGGAGGAAAGATAGCTTCTTTAATAAATGGTGCTGGAGAAATTGGGTTTCAACTTGCCAAAGATTAAAACTAGACCTATATCTCTCACCATGTACTAAACTAAAATCGAAATGGATTAAAGATCTAAATATTAAAACAGAAATGCTGAACTGGCTGGAACAGAGGTTAGGTAGAACGCTTGAAGACATTGGTGTAGGAAAAGATTTTATGAACAAAACCTCAGTTGCCCGTGAACTAGCACAAATAATCAACAAGTGGGATCTCTTCTTACTAAAAAGCTTCTGCACAGCAAAAGAAACCACCAGTAGTGTGAAGAGACAACCCACAATGTGGGAAAAAATTTTCACCAGCAGTCCCTCAGACAAAGGTCTACTATCTTGAATCTATAAAGAACTTAAAAAGATCAGACCTCCCAAATGTAAAGACCCAATTCAAAAATGAGCATCTGAAATGAACAGACATTTCTCAGACAAAGAAGTAGAAATGTCAAATAAACATATAAAAAATGTTCATCATCACTGGTCATTAGAGAGGTGCAAATGAAAACAATGCTGAGATTCCACCTCATCCCAGAAAGAATGGCTGCTACCAAGAAATCAACCAATAACAAACACTGGCGGGGTTGTGGGGAAAGAGGAACCCTACTCCACTGCTGGTGGGAGTGTAGACTGGTGCAAGCACTGTGGAAATCAGTATGGAGATACCTCAAAGAACTAGGACTGGAAGTCCCATTTGACCCAGCTATTCCCCTGCTGGGGATCTTCCCCAAAGAATTAAAAGAATCATGCCACAGTGATATATGTGCACCCATGTTCATAGCAGCACAGTTTGTAATAGCTAAAATTTGGAAACAGACCCAAATGCCCATCAACTGGAGACTGGATTAAAAAAAATGTGGTTTTTTAATAAAATGGAGTACCACTCAGCCATAAAAAATGAGAAATTAGAGATATTTATTGCTAAATGGATGCACATTGAGGTGATACTGTTAAGTGAAATAAATAGGACCCACATGCGTAAATACCGAATAGTTTCTCTAATGTGAGAAACTGGAAGTGTAAATGAGGACTAAAAGATATAATAGATAATGTGAAATAGGAAGAAAAGGGGCAAAGGGGAAGGGGAAGTGGGAGGGGTGGGGGAAAGGATAGAAGGGAATGGAATTAACATGAGAAAATGAAAAAAAGGAAACAAAGTCTTTGTAAATAGGGAGGGATGGAGGGGTTGAAGGGAGGGCAGGGAATGGGGGAAAATAAGAACCAAGAGAGACTATGTAAAGGTGCAAATTTCCAATGGTGAATGTCATTATATTGTAACCCTAAAATGTACCAATAAAAGGATATACAGTTTAAAAAAAAAAAAAGAAGTCTCAGTATAGGGCTCCCCCAGAACTTTCTCTTCTTTCCTCTCTACCTATCCAATACAGGAGTCCTGGGCTGGGGCAGTGGAAAGGAAACAGAGGCTAGAAACAACTGATCTCAAATCCTACTACTTAGGAGGAGTTGCTTCTCTTATCAAGAAGCAGCAAGAGCTGTCACAGAATCCTGGAGTCACAAGATAACAGCATTCTAAGGACCCAAACCCCCAGAGGCACATGAGCCCCGCCCTGGTCCAGAAAGGACAAACAAGGATCAGAACAGCTAATATGCTATTCTGTACAGGGCTGTTTTACCCATCTAATCTCTTTTAACTTTCATTGTCAAGTATGCCTGTTAAGAATTATCCACATTTTACTGGTGAGAAAACTGAGACTCAGAGAGCTTAAAAGACATGCTTAAATTTACTTATGTCTCAGAGGAACAGTAATCACCCACACACTGTAAGTTTGCTCCAGACCCTCCTTGAGCACTCTGTAAGTCTGCAGTCATCCATCTTCCCAGCAGCCTGTGAGCAGCAGTCACAGTCCCCAACTCACAAAGGATGACCCAAGATGCAGAGCCACACAGCTAACATGTGGGAGTCCAGGAAACTCAGGTTCAACAATCTAACTCAAGTTTACTCTTTACCCCAGGTTTGCCAAGCAGAGGCAGGGTACAAACACAAGGCAAATCAGTCCCGTGGAATGGGTTTGGTGGGGGTAGGGCAGCTACTTCCCCTGACACCTGGGGTGCCTGGCTCGCTGCCAGCCAAATGGGGGTCCGTTGTGAATGAGGACACATGGGATACACAGGGTCAGTCACTGGCCCTGCTGGAGCCCCATGGTCTGCCTAGGGTCCCCTTCCCCCAAGAGCCTCTAAGCCTAGGGAGGTGGGAGAGGCTGCCTCCCTCCCCCATTCCCATCCAGGACTGGGTGAGCTAATCCCCAGGAGAAGACACATTAGTCCAAGAGAATTGGTCCCAGCCTGCTCTGCTGAGTCAGCGGGAAGTGCAACCCTCCCTCTGCCAGCTACGTGAGCCCCGGCATGCCACCAGCCACTCTGCAGACCCAGTGTGGCCCCCACCACCAACATGCCCTCACGTGCCTCCTGGGTGCTGACCTGCCCCCAACAGCATTCTCCAGCTCAGCAATCCTAAGCCTCCCTCTGTCTGCATTCCCAGGCACAGGCCTGTTTCTTAGCACCCTCCTGACTGGCTCCCATCAAACAGACATCTGCTCCTGTACAGAGCACAAATCCTGGCCAGGACTGCAGGAAGTAGGAAGGAGGGCTTGGGGGAATGTGGTGGGCCATCTTATCTTCTGCACGTTCGGCACACTGCCAGCTCCAGAGAGGTCAGCCCATGGATTCATGGGGTCATAGCCACCAGAATGTTCAGTAGTCATTAGCATCCTGCCCATCATCTGTCTCCACCGCTACCACAACTATATCCCACCAACCCTTCCCTATTACTGCCACCATTGCTATAACCACCACCACTGTCACCACTGTCATCAGCCACAATAACAAAGCTACTATCAAGTTCACTATTTACACCAGCACCCACACTGCCACCACTGTCATCAATGCCACTTGGTTGATTTTCTCTTGCTATAACAAAATATCTGATACTGGATAATTATAAAGAATAGAAGTTTATTTGGCCCAGAGTTCTAGGCAGTAGGAAGTCCAAGAACATGGCACTGACATTTCCTCAGCTTCTGATCAGGCCTTCTTGCTGGATCATAATATGCCAGAGGGTATCACGGAACAAGTATGCTAGCTCAGGTTTCTCTTATTATTCCTAGGCCACAGTGCTATCATGGCACGGGCCACTTTCATGACCTCATATAATCTTAATTACTTCCCAAAGGTCCCACCTCCAAGTACGAATAGCATACTACTTTGAGGATTTAATTTCCAGCACATAAACTTTTGGGGGACACATCCAAATCATTACAGTCACAACTAAGGCAAACAGGTATCACCGATACCATCAAAACCATTGTTGTCAGCAGCACTAATGCCAATACCACCATCATCACTGCTAAGAAAAGCATCATTAACATCATTTTGATTAACAGCATCTATACTGTACCATTTTTATCCCAACCCCAACATCTTTGTCACCACTATCTAAGATAATTGCTATTTTACCTCCAAAACTGTTATTATCATTTAGGGCACCAACACTACCATCCCCTTTACCAGTATGAACCAAAATCAGCATCATTATGCCCGCTACCATCATTATCACCACTACCACAATCAATCCCACCACCACTGTCACACTAGCCAACATTATCTTCATTGCTTCCATTCTTACATAACTATAATCAACACCACTAAGCCAACACAACCAACATTAACATTACCATAAGTATCACTTCCGCCATAGTTGTAACCAATGCTAATGTCATCACAACTACAATCAGCACCAGCATCACTATAACTCCCACATAGTTGTCACCAATACCTCCACCACCAGTGAGCACCCCATCATCCCCACACTCTCACCACTTACCATCCTGCTTCATTAGAACAAGAAACTTTCGCAATTTGCCTGTGCCTATTTCTCTGCCAAGCAAAATGTGAAAACAACAGTTGGAGAAAACCAAAGTTCTTCTATTATCCTAACAGTACAATAAAATGCCCACTCACTTCCCATTAATGTCTCCTCTAAACAAACGTGATAGTTTCATTAAATTGATCCATTTAGCAGTTCACAGAGGAAGAGTCATGCATGCCTGAAAAATATGAGAGTGGTTATAGGAGTCACCTGTACTACCTAGGATATCAGGAAGCCCCGCTGTCAACACTACACTTTCAGCTGGGCATAATGTAATCCCAGAACTTGTAAGACTGAGGCAGGAGGATCACTGTGAGTTCAAGGCCAGCCTGAACTATACAATGAGACTCTATCTCAAAAAGCAAAAACAGGGCCAGGGATATAGCTCAGTGGTGCTGGTGCCTATCTCGCAAGCGCAAGGTCCTGAGATCAATCCCTGGTACCAAAAAAAAATTTCTATAAAAAAATAAAAATTAAAAAAAACAAAATCAAACAGCACACTCCCTTCATCCTCCCACCTCCTTCTAAACTTTCTGGGGCCCTGCACCTTTATCTGCCCCGCCAGTGTAGGCGTCCTCCTCTTTACACTCAAACTTTAATCTCCTCTAGAGCAGAGCAGTAAGTGGAAAGAGCACTAGTCCTTGAGTCAGAGTCCTGGCTTCTAATCTTGGTTCTACCAGTAAAATTCTGTGTGGCCTTGGGAAACTCACTTTCTTCTCTCCACTCACTTCCCTACCTTATAACAGAGGGATGACCCTCTGACTCTGGTGCTTTGAAGATTTTTAAAGCTGAGACACTCCTAGGACAAGTCTGAACCCTTTTCCAGATGGTCCTTTCAAATGTGAAAGCAGATAATATCAACTCTGATTGGCTCCCCGTCCTATGAGCCTTGACTCCCCCAGTCAGCATGTCCTGGGATCTCCAGAGAGACCTCAGTGAGCCTTGACATGCTGCTGCCTGGCGAGGGTTAAGCCAGCCAGGGTTGTGCGTGAGCAAGTGTCTTAGATGAAAGGTTGGTCAGAGAAAGAACGCCATGTGGCTGTTGTGGTTGGCAGGTCAGGGGCAGTGGGACCAGGCTAGGTCCCGAAGGAAATCCCCTCCTGGCCTCACCAGAACAAAGTGGTGTTTTGCAAAAATGTCATTGTTCTTGGGCAAGTCTTTCCCATCTCAACATAAACCAGGAAGCAGTGCTTCCTTTCTTGGGCGAGACCCCAAGGTTCCTCCACCGGTGGGAGTAGGGGGGAAAGAACAGAGCTCTTTCTGATTTGAATGATCTGCCACAAAGTTGGGCTGAAGAGCAGCAGCCCCTACCGGGCTGTGTCCAAGGTTCCCAATACTTGGGTGTGCGTGCGTGTGTGCATGCGTGTGTGTGTGTGTGTGTGTGTGTGTCCTTCCTACACAAGGAACAGAAGCAGGGTCATCTAGTCTAGTCTTTTGCCTCCAAACTGGACTGTACCTAAGCTAGGATATGATAGATGTCACAGCCCATCCATCTCCTCTTGTCTGATGCTGCTCAGGCTTCCTCTGCCCCTCAAACATGGCAAAACATGGCAGCCCTGCCTATGGCCTTGCAAGTGCTGGAACTCCTTCCTGCCTTTCTCATGCGGACTCCCTCTCATCATTTCTGTCTTAGTCATAACCCCACGGGAGCATTAACTGTTTAATTACTTGTTCAGGGTCTGCCCTTCCTGACATTTTGTCAGCTCTACAAGATCAAGGACTAAGAACTGTGCCTGTCATTCATTCCTGTATCTCCAGGACTTGGTACACAATGGGCCTCAATGTGTGAGTTTGTGTGTATGTTTGTCTTCCCCAACTCACCCCCCATAAAGAAAACACATCACACTCTTGAAGGAAAGAAAGCCATTTCCTTCTCAAACCCAGAAGATCAAAGTAGTCTGAACCACTGAGCATATCTCATCCAGCCAATCCATTGTCTTAGAGCCTGGAACCAGAGACTTAGGGTTAATCAGTCAAAGAAGTGAGTTAGATATGACATGAATCTCCCGATGCCAATGCTATTGGACTGGACAAGATTGATCACCTAGTTTCCAAGTTTGGACACAGCTTTGATGTAAATCTCTCACCTCTTCAGATACAAGACCCGGTGTATTCAGGCTCTCACCTCTGACAGAATCCCGGAATTTGTCCAAAGCCACTTTCCCCACCTACCAGAGAATTAACTCATGGAAGACCCAAAGAAAACTGACTCACAGAAGATCCAAGAAAAGCAATTTGTCCCAAGGCTTTGTCCATCTGAGGAAATCAGAGTTTGTCTCCTTAACCACCTCTACTTCAACAATTTCCTGCCACCGTCTGTCGCTCTGCCCCACTCCATGGACACTGAGGGAGTGAAGTAACCCTCTAGGCATCCCCCACGGGCCGGGCCCTGTGTCCAGCTTTTTCCCCTTTAAACTTCATTTTTTCTTTTTTGTTCTCAACATGTCTACTTTTGTTCCTACAGATTTTGCTTAAACTGGGAATGTTCACTTGCTTAAATATTTATGGGTGAATAGAGAAGGGATAGTAACACCTCCCCACAGAGGTTGTTGGGAAGATTTAATAAATTGTTGCCAGACATGGTGGTGCACTCCTGTAATCCTAGCACTTAGGACGTTGAGGCAGGAGGAATGCCTTGAGTTCAAGGCCAGCCTGGGATACATAGTGAATTCGAGGCCAGCCTGAACTACTTAGCAAGACCCTGTCTGAAAAAATAAATATGAAAGATGCTGTCCCTGCACAAATGGATGCTTAATGAATGCCAGGTCCCTTTGAAAAGTATCAAGTGCTATACAAACATAAGATGCTGTTATTTCCTAGGCAAGAAGCATTTACAGATTGTTCCATTTACAGATATGGGGTTTTTTATTAGTGCATGTTTGCAGTGCATCATGTTTACACTCCTTGTGTGGAGTTGGTCCATATATATAACACTCCTTAACTCCTTTTCTCATCCTCTTTCCCTCACCCTTTCCCTTCCCTCATCTCTTGATCCCCTTCTCACTTCAGAAAGCTCTATCTCCCTACTTCCTATTATCTTTTATTTTGCTTTTTATTTATATTTTGGGTATCTCATATAAGAGAAACCACACAATATTTAAGCTTGCGTGTCTGATTTGCTTCACTTAACATGATGGTGTCAAGGTGACTCAAGTTTATCTCTGTGGCAGAGTGGCAGTCCACTGTGTGTAAATGCTATATTTTCTTTATCCATTCATCTGTTGATGGACATGTTTTTAGATATTTTGTGCGAAAGGGTAAAATCCCGTTTAAGAATTATTTCCTGGGAGTTCAGTGGTAAGAGCATTTGCTAGCACACATGGGCATGAGGTCCTGGATTTGATTTCCAGCACAGCAAAAAAAAAAAAAAAAAAGTTTCCTGAAGTTGGCTATGACTACTGGGAGGGCAATGCTTTTTTGTCTATTCTTTACAAAATAATTTATACTCCCAGGTAGAACATTAAGCAAAAGAAGTGGAGATGAACAGGTAAGCAAACCCAGGAGACACAAACTCTGCTTCTAGGAGAGGCCCTCGAAGAGAGTAGGGCTGCGGGTTTTTTTCACAACTCCTTGTTTATCTCTACTCCTGGGCTGGGGCAGGGGTGGGGAGGACTACAGAAAGGGGGATTTTGTGCCTCTGGGCAAAGACAAGATAAGAAGCAGATAAAATTCCAGCCAAAGAAATCAAGATAAGCAACTAAAGGAATTTAACCAGAACAGACTTTTAACTCCTAGCGCCGGAGCAGTTTAGAAAACCCAAAACCATGGACAGTGTCCAAGAGATCTCACTCTGGGAAGGGAAAATAGATGGGTTCCACTTAATAAATCTAACCTCAAAGAGAGGGGATTAATACACTTGAATTCCCATACAAGTGCAACTTCACCTAGGCAGAAGCTACAAATATATAATCTCAAACTCAAGTGAGCTGATTCTTCCAAATAAAATTAAAACTGATGGTGTAACCCTTTACACTGTGCTGATGAGAAATTCCAGACCTGTTACTGGGAGGGTACTCCCTGCTCTAAGAATGAACGAATCTGGAGAGCTCACACAGTGCCCCAAAACATGAGCTTGACCCCTTTCAGTTCTTTGCTACTCAAACATCAGAGACCCTGAGACTTTTTTAGAAATGTAGACCCCTGGGACTTCACCTGAGTCTACAGAGTCACCCTCCACATTTTATTAGGATTCCATAACACACTTTAATGTTTGTGAGACACTGTAGACTTCAGACTGTAATAGTCTTTCTCCTTCAACTCCCAAATGTCCCTGGAAGTGGGACAATGACTTCAGTGGATCAAAGAAACCTGGGTGCTTCCATGAGGGGAGCCACTCAGACAATACCCCCTGGGATCCTTCCAGTTCTCCTCAGGACCTACTTACCCAATGACACTCATTCCTTCTTTCCTTTCCCCTCAATAAACTCAAACTTTCCATCAGCAGAAGCCTGAAAAACGAGTTGTCTACGGGGGACTTCTGCTCTCAAAGGTCTTCAGCAGCACCCCCTGAGGCTTGGAATGAAGAATAAAACCACTAGCACAAAATAACATCTTAACCTGTTGTCTTGCCACACTTGGCATTCTTTAACTCTTGCTCTCAATTATATCAGGATTTAAGAGTGCAAAACAAAGTCTATGCTGTAATTTTAATGGGCTTTTTTTTTTAATAGGGAAAAAAATGAGTCCCAGAATCCTAGAAACGATTGCTCCTGAAAACACAGGGATTTAATGAGCTCCTAGTTTAGGGATTAAGTTTTTTTTCCAGCAATAATGGAAAATGTTCTTTTGGGGTTTTCTTTGGGAGAAGCAGGGGTAGAGGGGTTACTCTCCAAATTAAACCACATTGAGAATTCCCCTGTATAAAACAGAACTGGAGTTGTTTTGGCTAAAGAGGAGGGCACAGAACCCCAAGTGCAGGGAGGTTCTCCTCTCTACCCTCAAAGGTTCCCAAGTGGTGGCTGCAACAGCTCCCCGGACTCACTGCAGCATGGGGCAAGGAAACAAACTCAGTTGACCCTCTACACTATACTGAAACTCTTCATGGTCTCCTTCCTGCTACCTGTGGTCACACATTTCACGACAGGCCTTGCAGGGCAGCCAGGCCTATCATCCAGTGGCACCCAGGGCTGGGAAAAACTTCTAATTCACCTTCCTGGCACTTTCACCCATAAGTCTCATTTCTGTCCAGGTCTAGTTCTTTCCCATAATTTGTAGAGCATATTCCTCCCTGGAATCTCTTTTCCAGGAATTAAATGCTATGATAAGTGGATAAATAGTGAATAAGCGAGTGAAGAAACAATCAGTGGCTGAGTGGGAGATGGAGGGTGGGGAAAGGAAGGAGGAGAAGGAACATTTGAAAGGAAGATCCTGCTCATTCTCTTCTGGACACCTTAAAGCATAAAAATGGTTCCCGTTAAATGGAATATGTATAAAAACAAAATGTAACAGTGGAGCTGAGAATGTTATTCCAGCTGGACTTTAAGCCAGTGTTTTCCAAACTGTGGGCCATGACCCATGTGTGCAGTAAAATCAGTTTAATGGCTCCCAAACCATGTTTTGCTTAATGAAAGAATCAAATGGAATAAAATAGATCATAGCTCATCAATGAACACCAAGGGAAGAGATTGTTGGGAAAACTTTTTTTCCAATTATAAATACACTTTTATGTGTCTATCCAGGAAAGTGTATACAGCTCCTGTTCCTCCTCCCTTTTCCCCCTCCCCCTCTTCTCCCCTTTGTAACCCTCCTCCTTCTCCTCCTCTTCCCTTTTCTTCTTCCTCTTCTTCTCCTCAGTGCTGGAGATCAAACTCAGGCCCTCAGGCATGGTAGGTAAGCATTCTATCACTGAGCTACATCCCCAGCCCTGCGCTAGATCTTGATGTCAAATGTTTCTCACTGTAGATCCTTCAAAAAACAGAAACCAATACTGTAACTTTCTGAATTAGACATTATTATCCCCAGTTTCCAAATGCAGAAAGAAATGCAAGATACATTAACTTGCTCGAGGTCACCCAACTAGAAAATGGTAGAGCTGAGCCTGAAGTAGGGACCAGTTTGACTTCAGAGCCTGAATCTTGAACCTCTTCATTCCATTGCTTCAGTAGAAATGGTCATGTGGTGCAGGCAGTTCAGAGCACTGCAGGATCATTCCCAAGACCAGAGGGCAGCCACCAGGGTTTTCTTCTCATAGGTTAGACACATGTTCCCTCCTCTGCACCCAGTCCTCCACACAAGGCATCCCAGAGCAAACAGCAGTGAGGGGTAATGGAAAGATGTTGTGTTATGTGTTTTGCCATGTTGATTCTTGTGAATCTAAGTAAACTGGCATTTTCATTATGATTGACATGCCTATGCTTTGATAGCATTGACTTCACTTCGAGCCTTCTCTTGTAACACAGCTATAACTGAACCAAATAGATGGCCAATAGCCACCTGGATCACTGTGCACCAACGTGCCAATAAGATAGTTGGCATCTGGGACTTCTTCCTCCAAAATTGACAACTGGAAGCTGAGATAATACACCTACTGTGACTGTAAATATTGGCTTCATACTGCCATTTGAGGCACATCTAGCTGTGACTCCACCCTCCACCCTTAGCCAATGTTTACTCTGAAACAGGCTCTGTCTTTGGAGGCTCTGCAAGAGTCAACGATTGCCGATGACTCAATGGCACCTTGGAGAGGTGAGACTCCGGGGCCACTTGGACAGTTTTCCATGGGTGCACAGCATTTGGTTCAATTACGAGCACTCTGTGCTCAAGTGATTTTCTTTACTTTTTTGGTCTGTATTTTCAGGTATTCCTTTTGCCTATTTTTACAGATTCTGCTTTTGTGTATGTTGCAATAAGCAGATGAATTTGAGGGCTATCTTTGTTTCCTTTGACTTGCCATTTGGTTAGAGAGTAAAGAACATGCCCCTCGTGGAGGAATTATAATCCTTGAAATTAAATGGTTTCAGGTACAGGAGAACTAGACCACTTTGTCAGTCCAGGGTGACAATGGCCCAGGCCACTTGATTCTCTGGGTCATAAAGGAGGCTGAGCCCCTCTCAACAGAATCAATCAGTTTCTTCTACCCCAAGCAGAAAGATGCAGCTGGTCATGCAGAGGCTGAGCTACCCTATGATTTGGTCTGTATTTCTTCAAACACCTTCAAAGATATGTGTGAAAAACATTTCAAAAACTTTCAACAACAAACTTGACCACAATGTTGGTGGCGCCTGACAAGTAAACCAGACCTTCCTTAGCTTACAGACTTTTACATCAAGTGTTCTAAGAGATTCTTGATGTCCTCTTCCCTGAGCAAACTGTGGAGCCCCTTTCTAGATCCTAAACACTTCATTGTTGGACTAATACCACCCCTCCCTCCCAAATATATGTTATCAGTATCCATCATTTTAGAGTCTTCATCTTCCTCCCATGTGTCCCAAGGACCCTCCTTCATTGCTGGCCATAAGGCAACTTTGGTAGCTCCAGAATCTGCTATAGAAGGAGACCTAACTCTCCCTTGTCCACCCCTACCGCATCCTTCTTCTGCAGCTTGTGTGCTCCTTCGTTTGGTGTGGACCTGGTACCTTTATTGTGAAGCGGCAGCTAAGGAGACTCTGGTGCTTTCTATGGCCAACAAAAAGCCCAAGGAAAGACTCAAGACTGAGAACAACCATCATATTAATTTGAAGGTGGCAGGGCAGGATGGTTCTGTGGTGTAGTTTAAGATTAAGAGGCATACTCCACTTAGTAAACTAATGAAAACCTATTGTGAACAACAGGGTTTGTCAGTGAGGCAGATCAGATTCCGATTTGTTGGACAGCCAATGGATGAAACAGACACACCTGCACAATTGGAAATGGAGGACTGAGATACAGTTGGTGTGTTCAGCAGCAGACAGGAGGTTTCTAGCAAAAAGAGAACCTGCAACAACTTTACTGCCAAACTCCATTCTTCCAGACCAAATATACATTCTCAATTAGAAAACTGCAATTTGGTTCCACCACAGCCTGACCACTACAGTATAGTTTTCTCTATTCTTTCATTTACCCCTTCCTCATTCCTTTATTGTATATAAAGTATCTGTATGTGGGCCAGGAATTTAGTTCAGTGATGCCGCCGCCTGCCTCACAAGTGCAAGGTCCTGAGTTTGACCCCCTGTACCAAAAATAAATAAATAAAGTATCTGTATGTGCACAAACATATTGCTTTTTTTTTTTTTTTTTTTTTTTTTTACTAAATGGCCAACAATATGTTTTGTTGACTTCAAATGGAGATAGGATGGGGAAATACTGGGTCTATGAAAATAATCCCCTTTCTCCATTAGTTGCTCGTTCAGCTCTTATCTTTATATTCTAGTAAGTTATTTTGCTCTCACTGTTTTAGCAGAAAAGACAACAACTTAAAAATCCTTGCATGACTTCAAAATCCTTGTTTGATTGGAGAATTTTAAGGTTTTTTATTTATCATTGTGAAACCAAGAACAATTTTATAATTTTTTTTTTATGTAGCTATTACATGGAGGGCAATCTGTCTTTAAATAGGAGTAAATTACTCTTTTTAAAAAATCCTAGTTTTCCTTTTAAGTCAAGTGTCTTGTTGTTTAAATAAGCTTCTTGTTTAAAAAAGAAGAAGGAAGCCTATAATTTGATACATAAGGAAGTAGGGTGTGGTGGGTCCAGTCCCTGCCTAATGAGCTCTCTCATCTTCAGTGCAGGTCTTGGGATAGCACAGTCCTATTTTTACATTCTGAGCCTGTGGTCCTTTTCCCACAACATGCTCTAATTACCCTTCCTACAAGAGAAATCTGGGCACTTAGTCATGCCTTAACCTAAGTAAACCCATCTTGGCTCCCAATAATCCCTGCTTAGAAAAGGAATTTCTGGAATTTTGCCTAGGATTGTCATAAGCTCACTGTACCATGTTTTTTCCCATGCTTAAATGGAGGCAGCATTTTTCTGGCTTTACCTTCTGGTACCTTTCACCTCCCGTTTCTGCCTCAAGGGGCTGAAAATGGAGCAAAGGTAATGGGAGCAGCCAGGACACAGTCCAACCTAGGCTTCATTGAGCCAGAATTATGCTATTTGTCTGGTCTGAAGTGCTCCCCACCTCCTACTGGGTACTGGGGATTGAACCCAGGGCCTTCACACTGAGCTATATTCCTAGCCCTTTAAAAAAAATTTTATTATTATCTTTTGAGATAGTGTCTCACTAAGTTGCTAAGTTTCCCAGGCTGGGCTCAAATTTGTGATCTTCCTGCTTCACCTTCCCAGAGTAGTGAGGTTGTAGGTATGTGTCACCATACCCAGCCATCATGCTTTCTCCTTAATAGAGAATGCAGGGTCCTTTGAGTTATATTCTGTTATCTATAAATATTAAGCATGCTTTTCTCCCCCGACTCCCAGGCACACCAAGGAAGAGTTTATAATCCCAACACTCCAAACCCACCTAGGGCTTAGCGCCGGATTCTGTGGCATGACAGCAAGGGAGGAGTAGTGAGCAGGATCAGGAGGCCTAGTCAAAGCATGGTCTGTTGGGGCAAGGGCCTGACATGGAGCCACCCATCATTTGCGGGAGGTATGCATATCTGCATCAAGAGAGGTACAGACCTGTGGGGAAGCTCTAGGATATCCCTGCCTCTCAGAGTTGCTGGGAGGATTAAATGAGATCTGGTACCTAGGATAACTTAACAAATCACGACTGGAATCATTACCTTGACTTCTGTTATCCAGAGTGTGGTAATCCCAAACTCTCCAGGGAGCTTTCACTGTGACTTTCTTGACCCTCCACTCACCTCAAGCTGCCTAACACAGCAGACAGACACCACAAGCTGGAGTAAGCTGGACTCACCATGCTTCCCCTTACACCAGCTACCTAGATGTGAATCAGGCTTCTCTGATCTCCATTTCCACAGGTCAGGGCAGCAAGCATACCCAGCTGTACCTGCGTAGAAGTGAACACTAGGATTAAGGAACCATGGGCTGAAGTCCAGTCCCAGCTCTGCCTCCTCACTCCTGTCCTGCTTCAGTTTGCTCATTTGTCTGATGGGTATAATATCAGAGCCTGCCTCACTGACTTATTGTGGAGGTTATTATGGGAAGTGCTTGGCCTGGGACCTGGTAAAAAGTAGGGACTTAAGAAAGTTTGCTAAATCCATCTTAGGTGCCCAAGTGCTGCACCTCTTTCTAAAACCAAGAGGAGACAGATATCTTAGGAAAAGAGGAGGCCAGAAGGATGATGGGTGATCTTAGAAAAGAAGCCTTTTCCTTAACAATTCATTGGCAGTTCCTGGCAGAGAACCTGCCCTTGTGGGATTCTGGCTGAACATGTGGTGAGGAAGTGAAGAGGAAGAGAGAGGAACCAGAGAGATGATAAAGATGAAAGCTCATCAGGAAGCAGAGGGGTCAAAGCCCCATGACCAATCAGTGAAGAAGCAGAGATTTGGACCCAGGTATATCTTACCCTAAGGAAGCCCTTTTGACTTCCAGAGGCTACCCAGGGAGAAGGAATGGCCTTCCAAATGGCCTCTCAAGGAGCCTCTGGCCTTTCAGATCAGCTAAATAGGACACAGAACTCCCAGGGATAGATGCCTGGAATAACCCTGGGCCCCCAAAGATGCTCATACAATTGTCAAGCTGTCCACCAGTCCTCTGTTCTGTGTGACCATGTAGTGCTCAGGAAGTCACTGAGCAAGAAGATTCCTCTGAATCCTCGCTTACCACTTGCTGAGGTCTGATGGCTTCAAAAACCTGCCTGGTACAAGACAAAGTTCTAAAGGCAATTGGTTCTGGGTTCAAGTCCTAGCTTCATCACCTGAATTTCTCTATGACCTTGTGCAAATTGCTTCTCTTCTCTGAGCCTCAGTTTCTTCCTCTGTGAAGTACAGGCTGGCCATTTTGTAGCTTATGAATGAGCTTTATTTTTCTCTTTATGACCAACCCCACAGAAGAGGGTCATAGACAGAACAACTGCTCAGCAAATGTAACAAATGAATAACTGTAGCTTTCATTTATTGCGCGCTTCCTAGGTGCCAGTCACTGTAGTATATACGTTGTATGCATCACGTCACTGAATTATCAAAGTAACTCTTAGCAGTAGCAGGCCTACTAAATCTCATTTTCCATGAAAGACCTCAGGCACAGAAAAGTGAAGTCACTTATTCAAGGCCACTATAGACAGTAAATGTTAACATGAGATTCAAGTGCAAGTTCCTATAATTCCAGGGCTGTGAGAGAACTGAGAAGACAAGGAACTCTGTCTCCTCCAGGGACCCCTGCCTGGTTAGAAGGAGCCTCTGCTAGGTGTAGGAGTTGAATCAGCAGCCCAGCAGACCTGACCACTCTGGGCAGGCCAAACGAGGCTGTCAACTCCATTTATGGACTATCCACCAGTGCCACCATTTGCAACGCAGCATCTCATTTAGCCCTCTCAGTGAGAGAAGGCATCACCCCTCCCTTTCATAGTGAGGAATGGGGCTCAGAGAGGTGAAGTCACTAGTCTGGGATCACACAACTGGAAAGTAGAAAAAGTAGAATTTAAACTCTTTGTCTTTGAGTCTTCTGGGAAATAGGAGACAAGCAAAACCGAAAGAGCCAAAGGTTGATTGTGAGCAACACAGGAAAGACAAGGGTGAGGATACAGGATCTGGCAAGTAAAAGACGTCAGACTGTGGTGAGAAACTGCCAAAGTCCAAGCTAAAGCCATGCAAAATTTCCAGGCAAAGACTGCCCACTAGGAAAGTCCCACACTGGACAGTAATGGCCAGGTCCAGGCACCCACATCCTCTTCACTGGCTTGGAGCTCCCCAGCATTTGTGAGCTTGCCTGCAGGCACTGCACCTGGAGGTGGTCAACCTCCTGCCCCTTTGCCATTAGGTAGCAAGTTCTTTATTGAAGAGAAGTCTCTGTAGTGTAGCTCTGTGGCTCTGCCATCCACCCATGCACTCCAGGATGCTCTTCTCCAGTTTTTCATGAACTTTTTTTCTTGATGGGAAGAGACTGAAAAGAGAGAGGTTAGTGGGACAAATGACAGTCCCCACCCAGCACTGCAGCTGATCTTGGTGCTGCAAGGACATGGTCTCCATCTTGAACTCCTGTCACTCTCAACTAACACCCTGGTAGGTCAGGTGGTGTGACCCAAACTCTCTTTCCTGATACATCCTTGGGGTTGCTGCCATTGTCCATTCACAGTCACAAATGGACAAGGAATTACCAAGAGGTCCCAACCAGATTATCTTGGTTCCACTCATATTCCTTCTGTTTAAAAAGAACAGCTACCTCCTCCTGAAGTTCAGAAACAATGACTCTGCTAAGACTGTGAACCTTTGCTTGTGTAATGAGTTCTGAACAGAGGGATATAAGTGCCCCAGCAGTAGTCACAGCTTGTAGTTCAATGAGCCCTTTGCTATATTTCTTAGCAAGAGCATCCCCTTTCTAGGGCCAAGACCTAGAACTCTGCAAAGCCTAGCATTGCAGGGTTAGGAAATGCAAAGATCCACAGTGAGTCATTGGAAATGGATTAAAGGAGATCATCGTTGTTTCCATCCTTTGGTTCCCAGACCCATGTATTTTTCTGAGTGCATAAAACCATATGGAGGCCCAGAGATTTAGTTCAGTGGCACATTTCCTGCCTCGCAAGCACAAGGTCCTGAGTTCCAACCCTGGTACTGCAAAAAAACAAAATCAAAAAACAAATCCATATGGAGGTTCCTGGTGCTGTATGTATACTACATCTGGAAGATGGTCTCCATCTTTACAGAGTCTTCCCACAAATCAAAATCAGGCTTTTCCTTCCTCTTTCAAGTATTTAAACAAGAACACTCATAGAGCCATAGTGGGGCATGGTGCAGCTGTGATAGGCGGCATTGAGGTCAGGGCCCCATGCCCATGCAGCTTTCTTGTGCCCTGAGGTCCCACTTTGGGTAGATGGTGGATCACAGCACTTCCTGTCAGACTTTATGACTTGGTGGGTTTGACAGAGTCCAGCATATTTGGGTGATTTCACGTCATTTGATATATCATGGTCAAGAGTTCTGTCTCTAATATGTCCCAGCAGTTACAGGAACTGTTTTTCAAAAGGTAGCATGGCCTCGCCACAGATCTAAATTGGGATTCTCCATCTGAGGCTCTCCACAAACTCCACATTACTTTGGCTCCAAGCTTACATCACCAACACAAAGGTCTACTGGACTGTAATGCCCAAGGGGCAAAGCCATTTGCACTCCAGCTTGGGTCAGTTGAAGATCTCTTTCTGCTCCAAATCTCACTCAAAGCTGAGAACCTTTCATGTCTCCCAATATATGGACTAGGGCAGTCTCTCAAGTATGGAATGTGTGCTGCCAACAACCAAAAAGGCCTAATTGACACAATGTGTCTGTCTTTATGGTTGCAGAAGCAAAATATTATCTTTTGCTTTGGAGTAAATACCTCAGCATGTTCCTGACTCCTAAGCCCCCAAAGTCTTTACTGATACGGCAATCTTATGAAGTTTTTGTCAGGCTTATCTCTCACTCTCTGGAATTCTCATGTCTTATCAATGCCTCCCTTGTGCTGGCTTCTTGTTTACCCTCCTAGTCAGCATGGTCCCATTCATATAATGGATCAATGTGATGGCCTGTGGGATGTTCAAGTGGTCCACGACTCTTTGAACTCTGTTGTAACAGGAGAAAGAGAGTTAACACAGCCCTGGGGTAAAACTCTGAATGTAGTTGTTGATCATTTTGTATGAATATAATTTTTTTAATGTTCTTACCTGATTGATTGAGACAGAAAATAACACATTTACCAAATCAATAGCTGCATGTTATATGTATATACTTGAATCCACATTAATCTGCTCCAGTGAGGACACTAGACCAGCACAGGCTGTGTTTGAGGATATTATTTGGTAGAGCTTTCACTTTTCTACAATCACATTCTACAATTCACCTGGTTTAATTTACTGGTCTGGACCCTGAAGAAACCAGATGGTCTACCATTTCTGCATCCTGAGATCCTTAAGAATAGTTTTAATGTCTATCTCCTCCCTCCCCAGATTGCAAGATTATTTTGGGCTTAATATCTTGGTAGGAAGTGGAGATATAGAGAAGAGAAAAGCAAAGAGGGGAAGGGAAGAGAAGGGGAAAGGAAAGGAATAGTTTTAAAGGCTTGCACTTGGCCTTCCCCACTACCATAGCTCTTAGCATGTGTAAGGTTAAGAACCCAGTATGGGGATTACTCCATTTACCAAGTATTTCAACCCAATTATACATTAAGAAACCAGAGAAATTACTACTAAGTGGCCTCACGTCCCCAGGGTGTCTACTACAAGATGAACTCTGGACAGGGCTCCATTTATTATTCCCTGGACGTCACATATTTCCACTTTAACAGGACTGCCATAGTGACATTTTGAGTCCCCTGGTGTCAGTGTAAACTGAGGCCCTAGGGTCAATAGTCCTAGAAATCTCTGAGTATTACCATTTTTCAGGCACTAAGTCCCTTTAAGGAAAGAATGGGCATATACATCTGACCATCACATCTCTTTCTCCTGGAGACCTAACCACCTCTTCAATGACCACTCCCTTCTACTAACATAAAGGTCTAAAAATTGGATCAAACCAGGAATGAGGCAAGGTATTATGATGTTCTATTGGGGCAACCGCCTTTGACTTCCTCCTTAGACATCCTTGCTCTCTCTCTTTGGTACCCTCATTGTTTGTCCATCTATTTTACCTACAGCAATGACTTTTTCTATTAACCATCTCCACAACCCTTTGCAGGTTACACTCCCTTGGTGCTCTTCCAATGTTGCTTTTTGTTACAATAATTTTGACCTAACTTTTATAGGAGCTGAACTGCTACTAACAAGCCCAGCTCTGTGATTCTACCTCCCCACCCCCCAACACGGGCTTGCAGAGAGTTGTCATTAAACTTCTTAATGACACTGATGCTCCCTCACACACTTGTGATGAATTGGTGAACGATGTCTCTCCTGGGCCCTCCCATGGAGTACAGTCCTCTGCTATGTCTTCAGGCCTCACATGACATATCCACTCCAGCATGTCTGCTTCTTTAAACCTTTTAATACCTTTCTTCACTATTTGCCAAGGCAATTCAGGCATTTCAACTTTTCTTGGCATGGGCCATTACTTTCTCCAGGCTGCTAGGGGCCTCCTGGGAAGCACAATTACCCCATTCCCTGGATTCTTAACAGAAAGTTAAATCCCAGCCTTCCATTCTGTACCCTTTAATCTGGCACCTTGAAAATACAGTCGGATTCATTTCTGTGCCAACTATACCTGTTCCTATAAGGTATAGTCTCTTCCCTCCCAGATACAATTCTGAGTCAAGGTGCAAATTGACTCTAAGAAACCAGAAAAGGGTGGACTCTTGAAGGCAGCCCCAGCTGGGGCCCCTCTTCTCTCTCCAGTATCTCCTGCCCAGAGGGAGGAGTGGTTGCTATCTCTTGTTAAGGAGAGGTGGACACCTCTGCATGCTATGATAGTGCAGAGGAGCCCGGGCAACCAAAATACTGTACATCGATGTCCCCATCCATATGTCCCACCTCATATGTGGCGTCTCAGGTTGTTCATTTGTTTTCAGTGCTAGGGATCAAACCCAGGGCCCTACCCATGCTAAGCAGGCACTCTACCTCTAAGCTCCATTCCCAGTGCCCGGGCCTTGGCCCCATCCAAGCAATCAACTTTGAAGCTCCACACTGCTAATTCCTGACTTTGTTATTAAGCTTTTTCTGCTCTTCCTTTTCAAGAGACAAGCCACCCAAAAGCCCCTTCACACTTAATTTTTGTTTCTTAAATATCCTCAGCTTTCATTAACTCCCTATAAGATCAGTGTAACCTAATACAGCTAATTCCATTGTCTTTGTACATTATCCCCAGTACATTTCAAACATCTGAATCATTGTGTGATCAGGGTGCTGCCTCCATTGAAGCTTTCTCCCAAGTTGTTACCAATGTATTTTTTTTTTCCGGTACTGGCGATCAAACTCAGGATCTTGCACTCATAAGGCTGGGGCGGTGCCACTGAGCTAAATACCCGGCACTGATGTAAAATTTAGCAATAGATTGACAACCTTGTGCCAAGGCACTGGCCATGCCCCATACACCATGCCTCATATATCCCTGGTGATGGATTCTTCGTGGAAATCTAGGCAACAAGTGATACCATAAATAAACCCATCTTAACTCCTGCGCCAGAAAGCAGACACAATGACAGAGTTAGAAGTGCAAAATACTTACTAGGAGATAATACCTGTGAAAGATTAAGGGGAGGGAATAGGATGAGATTTTTTTAAAAAGGAGCCTTCAGTCTATGGTGCAGACTTGATACAGCCTCTATAGACCTGATGGGGCGCTCCGCAACAAATACTGCTTGTTAGAGGAGACCACGTTGGGCATAAATGGCCAGCCCCTGATACCCTTGCTGTGCTAAGCCAGTGGTTGAGAGCTGCCTTGGGAGAGTGTGGCCACCCAAAAGCGCTGCGGCTAGAGAGGGCCCTCTAACGGCACTCTTTGTAGCTTCACATGCGCTATGTCCTCTCCAAAAAGATATATTGAATTCCTAACCCTCAAAACCTGTTAATGTGACCTTATTTAAAAATGGTGTTGTTGCAGATATAATTAGTTATGATAAGGTCATCTCCAATAGGACTGTTGCCCTTATAAGAAGACGGCCATAAAAGCTGGACATGGTGGTGCATACCTGTAATTCTTGCACTATGAGAGGCTGAGGCAGGAGAATCAAAAATTCAAGTCCAGCCTGGGAAACTTAGCTACTTGGCAAAATAGTGTCTCAAAATAGAAAAAAAATTAAAATTGTCTGGAGATGTAGTTCAGTGCAAAGGCCCTGGGTGCAACCCCTTAGTACTGCAAACAAGGGGGAGAAGAGGAAGAGAAAGAGAAGGAAGAGGTGGAAGAGTGAGAAGGGAAAGGAGGAAGAGAAAGAGGAGGGCCATATGAAGACAGAAACACAGAAGAACAGCATGCTGAAATGGAGGATTAGAATGTGTATCTATAAGCCAGGAGAAGCCTGAGGCTATGAACTAGGAGAGAGACATGGAACTGATTCTTCTCTAGCATCTTCGAAGAGAACATGGTCCTGCTAACACCTTCCTTTCAGACTCCTGGCATCCAATACAGTGAGACAATAAATTTCTTTTTTGTTGTTTGTTTTGGTTTTTTTGGTACTGGGGATTGAACTTGGGACCTTGCACTTGCAAGGCAGGTGGCAGAACCACTGAGCTAAAACCCCAGATACAATAAATTTCTATTAAATTAAGCCATCCAGTTTGTGTTATTTTGTATGGCAGCCCTAGTAAATGAATGCAGAGGTGAACAGCATGTTCTTTTTTGAAGGGAGAGCTGAGTGATGAACCTCCATTACTACGAAAATCTCAAACCTGCTCCAAAATTCACATTTTTCTTCTTCTTTATGAATTAGAGAAATGGGTCAAGTCCCCATGTTTTTCCTTTGAAAGTCTCACCACTACCACCTCTCCCAATATTGGCCCTCTGTTGTGTGGACTCAAGGACTGGAGTAATAGAGACTTAGCGCAGCCCTCCTGGGCAAGAAAATCAAGGTTCTTTGGGGGCTCAAGACATATCTAGACCACAGCATCCCACTTATTTCCATCACTTGGGTGACAGGCAAGGAGCTAAGAAGGTACTTCATCTGCCACCTTTCATTTTCTCTATGGGGGTAGCCTGCAGTCTCTGTGAAGCTGGTGACACTCACTGAAGGGAGGAGGCCGCAGAGGGTGCCCCTACTCCAAGCCCAGCACCTCCAGGGAAGACCCAGGTGCAGCCTCTGCTAGCCCCACACACATACATTTTTCTGAGCATAGGGTTCTCATCAGATTTTCAAAGACATCTCTGGCCACCCCTCCAGATGTAAGAACCCCTGGCTTATTCCAAATCTTCCTTTCAATCAAATCTTGCTTAGTTTTGCATTGGGATCTCTGATTTCCTCCCCTCCCTACAGGTCCAGATACCCACTCCTAGGTGACACTCTAAGGACAGATTCCGTTTTTCTCCAAGGATTTGGCCACCTTTTCCACAAGGCTTCCTTAGTATCTCTAGGACATTACACAGAAAACACTTCATCCAGTTGAAGTCTCAGTATGATAGAAGTTCTATGGAGGTAAAATAGGCAGCCTTTGCTGCTGAAGAAGACTGACATGCTTTCGGAAAACAAGGGTACCATTCAAAAAGGAAGAGAACTCGTGCAACCTGAATTCTCACTCTGTGTCAGACCTGGTGTGATTCATTTCCCACATAATTTTATTGTCATTGGCTCCATTTTGTAAGTCATGGTCATGGGCTCATAGAGAAGTGAAGAACCCAAGGCTACCCAACTACAGAGTGAGATTCAACCTGAAACTCTAGGCTTCCTGGCTCAATAGGAGACTGCCCTCTCTTGAATGACCCATATGAGGAAAAAGATGGCGCTCTACAATGATTCATCTCCTGCATTGGTTCAACTAGAATCAATCTTTAATGAAGATCATTGGTTGTATTTGCCAAACTTATTTTTTTATTGTCAGGAAAAATTGTGAGAAAGACTTTGTGAGGGCATAGGAGATTACTGGGTGTGCTAGAGTCCTCTTTCAGCTTGTTTTCATATTTTATTGTCCTTGAGCTATTTTACAGCTCTCTTAAATTGTGAAAAATTGACAATAATGGAAATAATTCTTTTCCATATAAATGCAAGTAAATTGTGCTCAGTGGAATGCAGCTAGCTCTTGCTCTATGGAAATATTACAGACAGCTAAGTTAGGTAGAAATATTATAGGAAGTCAGACAGGGCTAGGCCCTCAAGGGAGTCAGTGCAGAGGATGAGAACACGTTACAACTGTGGCTAGAGGTGCATCAGTTAGAGGCCAAGCCTCAAGATAAAGAGGGAATGACCAGGCCTACATGCCTCCCTAGGGGATATGATAATTGGTGTCACCTGGTCTAATAGAGTCTAGATAGACGCCAGTTACCCCAGTGGGTAACTAAGATCTCCTGATACATCCCTTCCTTAAAAAGGTCTTTGTTCTTTCCATGTACACTTGCTATGTGACCTGCTTCCCCACTGGATCAATATTACCTAAGCAGCTATATTTGTAATTTTATTGGTTGATCATAGTTTTGACCCACCTTGTACCAACCTCATGATTTTGCTCTATAAAATTTCCTTTGAGAAGTGGGCTTTTTGCAACTCACTTTCAGATCCCCTCCTGTCTCTCAGGAGCTATCTCTCTCAATAAAGTTTTCCTACTCTTAACTTCCATTGTTCTTTAGAATTCATTCTTCAATTTTGGGAAACATGAACTCTGTGTATCTGACATCTAACAGGTTGGGAGTTATTTTATTTCCCCTTTACCAGATAGAGCAGTTTTATAAATATTTGGAAATCCATCAACACTCTTATAGCCTAATATGCATGATTCTTTCAATTTTACATTGAACCCACTGTAACATCTTACAGGTTCCTTCATCAGTTAATGAGTTCAATGACACATTTATTTGTATGTGACTGGAAAATTTGTATTGCTGGGTGACTTTGGCTCTGACCCAAATGCTCTACTCATGATGAAGTTCCAGAGGCAGGATTTTGTATTTCCTAGAATTAGCATTTTAAGATCTCTTTCAGAGTCCATAAGGGACATTCCTTTCTTTTTTGTTCTTTATTTTTACTACTATTTCCTGTTTTCCTAATATTTATTCTTGTGTATATTGTAAGAAAGACCACAAATACAAATTTACCTGAGTCTCATAATGGAAAGGCATATGTGCTAGCCAAGGCCACACTGGAGACATTTATTGACACTGTCACCTCCTCTGTTTACTCTCTCTCTAAGGACATACTGTAACCCAGCATGATGGGAAGGGGCAGGAGGTTCATTCTCCTCCATGGACACTTGTACTCTGATAACAGGAAAGGCTGCTGGAGGATCCTGTACTGATAACCTCCCAGGCCACTGTGAGCCAGACAGTCTGGGAGCTGCAGAGGGCAGACAACTCCAACAAGGCTGAAGCTCTCCATTGACTGAAAGTTAATGATATTGGTCCCCAGCAGGGATCTAGCTGGAACTGAGCCCCAGTGCAGGAAGGAAGGCATCCTGAAAGCTGAAGTTCAGGATGGTTCCCTGGAGCTATGGTCTCTTTGATCTTATACCATTATTGATTAAAAATAATCTGAGAACTGGGCACAGTGGTGCATGCCTGTAATCCCAGCACTCAAGAGGCTGAGGCAAGAGGATCACGATGAGTTTGAGGCCAGCCTGGGCTACATTGTGAGTGCAAGTCCAGCCTGAACTACATAGCAAGACCCTGTCTCAAGATCCATAAATAAATAAATAAATAAGCAGCTTTAATATAGGTATATTTTTCTTCCAAATTTTAGATTTCTTTATCTCTTTATTAAATAGTAATAACTATGATCACTTTTTTGTTATGCATAATACATATAAAAAGAAAATTTTCCTGCAACTCAGAGGATTGTCTAGCATACCCACTTGGGAAACCACACTGCCCTGCTGTCTTTATGGCACTGGAAAGAATAGAGTCCATAGGGAACACACAGCCTGGCTCTTGACCACTGACTTCAGATAAACAAGCTCTGTCTCCTCTTTGGTCTTTCCCTATCATACAAAATTGAATTAGAACATCTATCAGCATCACATCTCCCTTATGGTTTTTGTTTTGTTTTGTCTTGTTTTTTGGTACCAGCGATCGAACTCAGGTCCTTCCGCTTGCAAGGCAGGCACCAGAACCACTGAGCTAAATCCCCCCGCCCTCCCTTGTGGTTTTAACAGAAACACCAGTTGAGCCAGAAAACAAGCAAAGTATTATCACTACCTGCTAGGGTGTCATTTCCAGGAACAGAAATGGTAGCTTGTTTTATTTTTGTTTTCTTAACAGCAGACAGAGCCTTTGGGGCCACAGTGAAAGCTCAGATCTAAACAAGGACCATTCCCTTGGGTAACAACTGGATGGTATAACCTCTCCCCAGCAAAGCCATGCTAAATTACTCCAATCACTGCCCTCTTCCCAGGATATTTCTATTGAGGGTGAGAGGATCCTGCAGGAAATAAAGGGATGCAATCAGTGCCTTCAAATAAGTATTGTGGCCTTCTCTTCTTGCCTCCAGCAAATACCAAAACTCTCTAGTGACATTGTCTCCTAAAACTACTAATATTAACTACTGCCACTCAGTGACCACTCCGAATTCAAAGTCCTTTATGTGTATTACTTGATTTAGTTTTAGAAATAATGCAGCGGGGAAGCATTATTATCCTACTTTACATATAAGAGCCTGAAACTCAGACAGAAATGGTAAATAAGTTAATGAAGCCACTTGAACATTAAGCAGCAGAGCCAGATCTCACACCCATGTCCACTGCCCCAAGTCCACCTCTGCCCCAGACTCCAGCCTGATCATCAGGGAGTTCCTTTAGGACTCCCTTAGGGCTGGGGTCTGGGTGTGTCACCAGTCCGCTGAACAGAAACCCTGGGCCCAAGTAAGCCCACCAGCAGCGGGAGACACACCTCAGAGAAGGCCACTGAGGTCGACACAGCCACTTTCCTGGAAGCTTATATGCTTGCAGCTGGGAAGTGTTCAGATTTGTCCAGATTTCTGGCAACTATTTCATTGGCTGCTCAAACTGAGGCCCCAAAGGTGGTATCTTCTCCTCAGGGATTTCATAGTTGGCTAAGTAATGAAGCTGCTCTATTTGTTAGGAGTATAGGCTTTGAGATCAGTCTGAAGCTTTGTTTTGTTGTGTTTTGATTGTTTTGTTTTTTGGTTTTGGAGACAGAATCTCACTATGTAGTTCCAACTGGTCTTTAACTCACTATGTAGCCCAGGCTTCCACCTCTTGGCAATCCTCCTGACTCAGCCTCCTGAGTGCTGGGATTCTAGGCACACACCACCACACCCAGCTCATTCTGAAGTTTAACTCCCAGCTCTACCACTTATCTACTGTGTCTTCTTTTTGACAAGCAGCTTTACCTCTCTGACTCTTGGTGTCATTTTCACTAAGATAACACCTACCTCATGATTGCTTTGAGGGCTGTTCATTTATTCATTCTATAGCTATTAGATTGAACTGTATGAAATTGCTTATATTCAACCACGTTTTACTCATAGAAACAGCAATTTGACATAGTTCAGGTCTAGTATTCTTTCAGTGCATTATTAGGCTTCTCCAGAGAAATAGAGTGAATGGAAGACAGTAGGAGTGTATGCGTGTGTACATGTAAATTGGCTCCTATGATTGTCAGGGCTGAGAAGTGTGAATCTGCAGGGAAGGCCTGCTTGCTGGAAATTCAGTTAAGAATTGGCAACAGCCTTGAGTCTGAAATCTGCAGGGTGGGCCAGCAAGTGGGAAACTCAGGCAGGGCTCTGAGGTAGGGTCTAAATTCTCCAGTCAGACTGCTGCTTCCTTGGTCTTTCCTCTAAGACTTTTAACTGATTGGACGAAGCCTACTCCACATGACGGTATGGAGGCTAATTTGCTTTTCTTAGCCAACTGATTATAAATGTGAATCACATCCACAGACAGCTTCACAACAGAATCTAGACAAGTGTTTGACTGAACATTTCATGTCCAAGGGGACATGAAATTAGCCTTGCAAGTGCCAGGCACTATTTAGGTGCTTGGGGTTACAAGAGTGAGTGGAATTGGCAAAGATGCCTGGCAAAGAGGAGCTATCTTGTAGTTGAGAGGGAAAATCAATAAATGACATCCTAAGTAAGTCACTGAATAATATGTTAAGTGGTGAAAAGCACTGTGAGAAAAAAGTAGGCTACGGGGAACGAAATTCAGGGGCTGAGGAGGTGGGAGAAAGACCTGAAGAAACTGGGTGCTCAGCCGTGGCATGAAGGAGGTGAGGTGCCAGCCATGCCAAGGCATGCTGGGCAGAGGGCACAGCCAGTGTGGAGAAGCTGGGGCAGGCGAGTGCCTCCCAAACCTCAAGGAGGCAGGCAGCTCAGCGGAGCGAGCAAAGATGAATTCAGAGATGTCTGTGTGGCCAGGTTAGAAAGCAAGTGTGTAATCAGAGACACATGGGTGTGAGATGCTCAGCATGGTGTTTGGCAGAAGGAAAAAGCCCTCATCATCTCCATCCTTCCCAGTGCCCTAAGTCCTGGAACACAGACTAGTGACTCTGGGCTCCTGGCTCTCCCCTCCTTGCCTGTCAGATTCTAAGTCCTGGACTCCAGGTTTACCCACTTCATTCCCAAACAGGACATTTTGGAGCCCGTAAACCATGAGGACAGCCTGGAAGCCTGTCAGCACGTGTGGCGTATGCGAGGGGGCCAGGACCCACTGGGAGAGGAGACCAGGATGGAGGAGGGGTGGCCAGGGACATAAACCCCCCTTCCCCACTGGTATCTCCACCCTGACTCGCCTGCCCAGGCCGACTGCAGCCCCATCCCGCTCTGTCCCGTGTTTTGTTCCTCAGTCTCCAAGGCCCCCCTTCCTGGCAAACAAAGCCCCCAGCCCCCGCCTGCCGCCCAACAGGCACCTGGGGCCTCCCGGCCTGGGAATCAAAGCCTGTTTTGCAAAGGAGGCCCTGTGTTTGGAGAAACACCCATCCCCTGCTGCCCAGCCCTTCAAAGAGCCTGCATTGTTCTGGGCTGAGAAGGCGCCTCTTGACGCGGGCAGGACTGGGGCTGACGTGGGTGGACCTCTGATCTCAGGCCAGGCCCCCACGACACTTGGGAGGAGGATGTAGCGGCCAAGGCAGGAGCAGTTTGTCCTTGTGGCTCTGTGCCCCTTTCCCATCCTCTGCCCACCTGGCCCCCATCCCTGTGTCTTTGCCCAAGCCTGGCCCTGGAGGCCCAGGTCCTTCCACCTAAAGACCCTAACAGCAAAGTGGGCCTTTGAGGGCAGCAGGACAAGAGTTGGGGTAACAGTGGGACTTTAGTAACCATGAAGAGCGTGCAAAGGGCAAGTGTATCAGAGAGGCTATGTGAAAAAATACCCTCAATTTACAGATCACATGACTGAGGCCGGAGAAGAAATGGATCTGGGTCCAGAGCCCAACTCCACCTAGGCTCTGCTACAGAACTCATTACCCAGACTTTCCGAGGGAAGCTCAATGCTCTTTTTCTTTTTTGTAAAGAGATATTTCACATATATTTTTTGCTCTGGTGTTCTTTTCATTGCGACTTAGAGGTTAACTTTAAATAAATCTGCTTAGCAGGGAGAGGAAGCTGAGACCACAGAGCTGGCGGTGGGTCCAGGTGAGTCCTGAGGCTCACACAGCACTCAAAGGCTACTCTGCTGCCTGTTTTCCTCCTCCCATCATCGTCACACAGTCCAGGACTGGCTGGGCTCCTTCACTTCACTCCAATGGTACCGACGAAGTCTCTAAGGCTCAGAGAGGGTAGGTAATCTGCCCCAAATCATCTAGAAATCCAAAGGCAAACCACAACCCAGAATCACAC
This sequence comes from Heterocephalus glaber, assembly GCF_000247695.1. The sequence goes on along the minus strand of NW_004624892.1, from coordinate 2,205,730 downwards.
TGAAGATGCTACTGCCCTCCTCTTCTTTTCCCTTTACTGTCACTTCGGAAGCAGGGACATTCCGGCTCCCCTTGCCCATGATACACCCAGCACCAACATTTACTTCTCAGTGTGGCTGAGTGATGAAGACAGATCAGGGTCAAGTCCAGACCTCTTCCTTGCACGACTTCACCCATTCTGAACCTCAGTTTTCCCCTCTGTCAAACAGGTACAATTGTGCAAATTTAGAGGCTACTGAGAAGATTAACTTGGGGAACAACAAGTTTAAAGTCCTTAGCACATAATAATAAACCCTCAGTGAACATTATCAAGATAATTATTATTACTTCACTTTCTTTATTTGGAAAGGAGGGGAGAGGAAGGGCCAGCGTAAGCTGTGGAATTGTCTCTGTTTGTGGCTTCCTGAAGCAGACAGCAACAACTCCTTCCCCAAGGGCTTAAGGAGCAGGAAAGATAGGGAGGGAAGTGCCTGGGACTTCGTGATGGGGTGTGCAGAGAAAGACTTCTGACCTGAGCCTGGAATTCTTGCATTTTACCTACTTGGCCCTATGGGCGCTAAGTGTGATCTTTTGACACTCAGGATGTTGCTGTCCTAGTCATCTCCGTCAGACATCTGGTGACCATAGAGGTCGCTTCCAGCCCCCAAATCCTGGAAAATTCCATAAGACTGCTTGGAGGGGCAGTATAACAAGGCTGAAACCATAGTGACACTTTGAACAGGTCACTTCACTCTTCTGAGAATTTGAGAGGTGAGTGAGCACAGTGGTCAAAAGTTCCAATCTCAAGCCAGGTGTGATGATGCATGCCTGTAATCCCAGCACCCGGGAGGCTGAGGGAGGAGGATTACTGTGACTTCAAGGTCAGCCTAGGCTACACAGTGAGTTCAAGACCAGCCTGAACTACATGGTAGTCTCAAAAAAAAAAAGTTCCAATTCCAGCCATACTATTTGCTAATTGTGTGAGCATGGGCAAGTCTCTTCACTTCTCTGGGTCTCAATTTTCCTTCCACTAAACAAAAGCAGTAAGTCATATAATATAATTATTTGATATATTCTATGTTCCTTCCTTGACAGACCCCAAATGATGCCAAAGATGGCTTATCCAAAATATCTGAAATGGCTGTACATATATAATATAAAATAAGTGGTATTTCAGATAATTAACAAAGGATAGTTCCCTTTGGAGCTGGACAGAGTGTAGCTTCACTTAAAGTTGTGTCAATGGGCAAGTCACTGCAGCTATTAATATGATTTCTTATGTATAAGTTGGGATTTAAAATATCCTCCTTACTATTTTACCTTCAGGTCTTGTTAAGAACCGATTGAATTCTGAGAGACAAGGGTGTAGATACAATTGGTGAAATTAATTTTTAAACGTTTGCTTTTTTATTTTGGTACCTGGGATCAAACTTGGGACCTTGTGCTTGCGAGGCAGGCGCCAGAACCACTGAGCTAAATCCCTGGCAACGTTTGCTTTTTTAAAACTAGAAAAATAATAATAAAATTGCAGGAAATTTGGCAAAGAATAAGTCACCCTATTTCCCTCCTTAGCGGAGTGGACAGTGAGCACTTTGGTGTAAAGATACTTGGATATAAATTGGGCACCGCCACAGATAGAAGATGGGTCACCATTGACCATTCTGTTGCAGAAGAATATGTATTAGCACGGGCCAACATTCTCATCTTCAAATGAAAAAAGCAGGCTGTGAGTGGGTTTGCAGTAAGACAGCAGGCCTGTTTTTAAAATATGTATCTATCAGGCCAGCGACATAGCTCAGTGGTGCTGCACCTGCCTGGCAAGCATAAGATCTTGAGTTCAATCCACGGTAATGCAAAAAAAAAAAAAAAATGTGTCTACCGTTTTGCATAGAGAAAAGTTAGAAAGAATGCATATTAAGGTGTTTTTGTGATTACTGACAAGTGGTTGGATTGGATATTATATTTTCTTTTTTGTGCTTTTTTAGGTTAAAAAAAATAAACATGGCAGACCTTTGATGTTTGGCTCCCAAATATACTCACTCATTCAATAAAACTTATTGAACTACATCAAATAATATTCAGGACCATCTGCCATAGGCTAAGCATTATATTGGGTGCTGAGAATACAACAGAGAACTGGAGTGCCTAGAACCATTCCAGTGTCAGGTATTCTGACCCATTTGTCCTCACATATGCACCCCCACTTATGGACACACTCATGTGTTAAACACAGGTCCAGGGCACTACCATGCCACACCAAGCTGGGACTGAGCACACAGACACCTTGGCAGCAGGTCCCAACTCCAGGAGCTCACCGTACTGGACACAGACGGCCACAGCCCGCCATGGTCAGGGTCAAGAAGGAATCCCAGCACTAAGGAGGGAGCTGCTGCTTTAGCGATCAGGAAGGCTTCCTGGAGGAAGGGACCAACAGGCCCAGTATGCAGAAGAATACTCCAGAATACTAAGAGTTTTCTCACACATCCTGGTCCTTTGATCAGGTAAACATTGCTGCTCAGGGTGGAAGACAGAGAGGATCAGGTTGGAAAGAAAGAACCACAAATGATTTGAAACAGTTTACATAAAGCCTGTCATCTGTGCACACCCTTTTACCCAGTTATTCCACATCTAGGTACTTACCACAAAGAAATAACTAAGCATATGCTCTCAGAGTTTATAGGAGGGATGTTTATTCGAGCCCTTAGAGACAGCACAGTGTAAGAGTTAAGCCCTGTATTACTTGGTTTTTGTCTACCTGGATTGTGATCAGGCCCCATCATTTAACTCACTGGCTGTGAGGCCTTACACAAGTCACTAACTCTACGCTTTCTGTGTTTAAATGTCCCAATTTATAAAATTTAGGTACAACAGTACCTAACTCATAAAGGTTTAGTAGAAATCTTATTAGTTAACACATGTAAAACACTTAGAACAATATAACAGTAAGCACTATACATATGCTTGAAAAAAATTTTAACAAGCTAAGTGTCCGACATTAGGCATTTGCTGGGCCAGGGAGTTAGCTCAGTGGTTCCACTGCCTGCCTTGCAAGCACAAGGTCCTGAGTTCGATCCCCAGTACCAAAACGTAAATAAATAAAATAAATAAAATAAAATAAAACAATAATGATTTGCTTATGGAATATTCATACAATAACATAAGAATATTAAAAATGGGAAAATGTTTAGAAGAATTTTTTCAATGACACACGGAGAGGTTCAAAGTATTATGAAGTGAAAAGAAAAATTAAGCTAATTACCAAATGATATGCCTCTACTGATATTTAAGTGAGTGAATTTGCTTAGCAGAATCCCCAGAAGGAACTACATAGCAAATTATCAACATCAGTGGTTATGGCTGGACAGCAGGATTGCACATGCGAGCGTTATTTTCTTTTTTCCATCAACCATGTTTCTATGTATTTCTCTAGAATTAATGTGTACTTATTTTCTAACTTTAAAGTATTCTCAAATGCAGACTGATGAGTGACTTGGCTCCACCCATTAAAAGAAAAGAAGATTTTATTACATAATATTTATTCACTTAATAAATGTTCAAATATTCTATGTGCTAAGCACTAGGCACCATTGTAAGTGCTGTCCAGCAGCAAGCTTATTAGGTCCAAAACAACACCGATAGGCTGGGGGTATACCTCAGGGGTACAGTGCATGCCCAGCATGCCTAAGACTCTGGGATCAATCCCCAGCACAGTTAAAAAAAAAAAATCAGTATGTAGAAAGGGGGAGGTAGGGGAGCAGGCATTCATACAGAGGGATCAGCTCACATTTGGTGGCCTATCTTGTGCTGTAAAGCTCACTGACCTTCATTCCACAGCCCTTTTTCTTCCATGGTGATGTAGCTATGCGTTTATTCACAGGAATCAGCCTTCCCTTCCAAATGACTCACTGAGAGAGATACAGGAGCTCATGCCACCTGTGAAGGGGCAGAGAAGAATTAAGCCCTGTATCACTGGGTCCTTGTCCACCTGGATTGTTGGGAGCAATTTGTCACCACTGGTGGGGTCTTTCAAGTCACTGGCTGGACAGGTCCTGCCAACCACCTTATCAGGTGCATATCATCCCCTCCACTGACACAGAGGAGGGAAGGGGAGGCTCAGAGAGGGAAAGTTGCTTGGGGGTTGGGGATTGGGGTGGGGTGCAAGCTGGGCCTTGAGCCTGGTTTCTTCTGACAGAGATGCCTTCACGACCTAGTGAAAGGCCCCTGCCACCCCCATTTCCTTCACCATCAGCATTCCAGAGACTCTGGGCCCAGCACACTGCTAAGGCATTGTCTTGCTTACTCTTCATCTGTGAGGTGTAGGTTTATGGCAGGCAGCTAGGAGAGGAGAGGTACACTGCCTTTCAGGTGGCCCAGCCCTGGAGTGGTAGAGCCAAGCCTTGCAACCTGTCCTGCTGGTTCCAGAGCTCTGACTGCATACCAGCACCTCCCACTCTCCTCCCGTCCTCCCCTAGCTGCCTGCAGCATTTTGGGGGTCTCAGTTTTTCTTTCCCTTTTCTGGCTTTTTACGTTCCTTGCCCCCTAGCAGGATGTCGGTGTAATTGTCAGAAGCCAAATAAGGCAGAGGAGAACAGCAAAAGGAAAGCCGTGGGAGGAATGTTTGACAACTTATCAAGCTGTAAACATCAACATGTCATTTTTCACAGGAACAAAAATTCTGTGACTGAAAATGAGAGCAGAAGCACAGTTGATAAAGAAAATGGAGAAAAAGGGCTGGGGATTTAGCTCAGTGGTTTCACCGTCTGCTGCGCAAGCGCAAGGACCCGAGTTCGATCCCTGGTACCAAAAAAAAAAAAAAAAAAGGAGAAAAAGTGGCTTGGAGCAACGTTCTTTGAGGTATAGTTAGAGGAACTGGAAATATTTAGCCTAGAGAAAAGTAATTTTATTCATTCTACCAACAAATACATATAAAGCTTTGCCTCTCGGGCAAATATTATGCAAGGTGCCAGGGACAAAGAAATAAACCAGCCAGACATGGGCTCTCTCCTTGGGAAACGTAACATGGGTGGATGCTCACAATCTCTGAAGGACACCTGGGGAAAAGAGAAAAGCCTTGCTCTGTGTCACTCCAGAAGACAGACTTGGGATTGTTGTGTGGATACCTTTGTGGGTGATTTCCTGAAGAAGGAAGAGCTTGCATGAGTTAAACAACAGAAATTTATTTTTCATTGTTCTGGAGGCTGAGAAGTCCAAGAGCAAGATGCTAGCTGGTCCAATTCCTGGTGAAGGTTCTCTTCCGGACTCCTCCTCCTTCCTGCACTCTCTGGCCTCAATCTGAGCGGTGAAGACTCATCCTTTGCCTGCTCCCACTCACACATTCATATGCACATATGTGCACACACACTCGTACTCACCTGCATGTGCACTGACACACACTCAGGCCTACATGCACCCTTTCCTTCCCCTTCTGTTCCAACCTGGAGCTGTCTTTCTCAAAACAGGCCAACATCCATCTGGATTTTAACATCCTCCCTTCTCCATTCTTAGAAACCTTGTGCTTCTTTTGGCCTCTCTTTCTCTTGGACTTTCCATCTCTACTTCTTAATCAGATCCTTCCTGTTAGTAATAAAATCACTTTGTTAACCAAAAACAAAAGCCAACTCCCTCAACTTCCCCACCCTCCAAGAACCTCTCTGTCCTCCCTTCCACTGCCATGTCCTCCCAGAGGCTCCCTGTTTGGCCTTGTGTCCTCACTCTTGTCCACCTTTTCTGGCACTTTTGGGAGGTATAAGTGGTGCATGATAAACTGCACATCTATGGAATGTACAATTTGATGAGTTCCACCATAGGAATACACCAGGGAAAGCATCACCACAATTGAGATGATGAACCTCTCCATCACCCTACTGATGTCCCTGTGCCCCTTTACCAGCTTCTCACTCCATCACGCGCTCAAAACTTGATAAAGTACCAGTGAGCTGCACCTCACCCAATCCAAGGGGAAAGGTAATTGGCTCATAGATGTCTCAGAAATACTTCAAACCCAATCTGTCCAGGACCGTCCCCCAAACCCACTCCTTTCTCACCACCTGGCGGTGCTAGTGCAAGCCAGGAGCCCAGGAACTGCTCTTGGTGCACTTCTGCAGAGCTGCGAAGGTGCCATCACTTCATCTTCTCCATTATCCCAGTCCATTCTCTCACCTCCATCTCCATCATCACCATCCTAACCAAAACTCCTAAACTCTGCCATCTCCTACCTGTACACGAGCAGTGGTCTCCTAACAGCCACCTGTACTACGTTGGAGCACAAACTTCGCCTCCAAGCTGCACCCACTGGGATCTTTTCTGAAAAGTACACGTGATCGTGTAATCTCCACCCTCACTTAAAACATGACAAAGTCGGGTTCAGGGTGTGGCTCAGTGTGGAGCACTTGCCTAACATGCACAAGGCTGGGTTCAAACCCCAGCACTGAAAAATATCAGTGACAAAATCTAAAATCCATGGCATGTCCTAGAAAGTTGGCCAAGTCCAGCCTCTCCTCTTCTTTCCAGCTTCCCCTTACCCATTGCCCCTCAATTCTGTGCTCTTACCACACTGGCCTCATTGTACTCATTTTTACTACCTGAGATTCTTCCTGTCACAGGGCCTTAAGGAACATGCTATTCCTTATCCAAAATGCTCTTCCCAAACATGGTTCAGATACTGGCTTATTCCTCACTCCCTCAGGAAACCCTTCCATGACTTTCCTAAATCAATTAAAGTATCTTGGTTTTGTTTGTTTCTTTGTTTTTGTGATATGGTCTCTATGTAGTCCAAGTCACTATGTAACCCAGGCTGGCCTCAAACTTGCAATGATCTTTCTGCCTCAGTCTCCTGAGAGCTGGGACTACAGGCGTGTACCACCATACCCAGTTTTTATCATCTTCACTTAGTACTTTGTACCTCATTTTGTAGTATGTGCCACCATTGTGATTTGATTATCTGTATGCCTGTTCCCTTCTAATTCATTTCCCTTACTGAACTCCCAGGAATGCCAAGTCCATTTCTGCTCCCCACAGTAACCTAGTGGGCCTAGTCCCTACTCAGGAATAAGTATGAAATTAGTAAGTATACAGTACACATGTGTAGGGGGCCATGCTTTTCTGTATATTTGATTGCATTCATTTCTCATCACTAATTTTGCCAGGTGGGTATTCCACTTCTCATGGATGAAATCATCTAGGCTCAGAGAAGCCTAGAAGCCGAGAAACCTAGTAAATGAACCTCAGCAAGAATCAGGCCAGGCTTCTCACCAGCTACCCCAGCTGCCTGGAAGGTAGGAGAGAACATTCTGGTCTGCACTCCCATGCTCCGGGGCCTGTGCATACAAGGTCACAGCACTGGCTCAGTTCACCTTGAGAATCAGCTGTGAGGCGGATGTTCTGTGCATCTCCAAATGCAGTAATGAGATACAGAGGGCCTGTGAACAGCCCAAAGTTACTCAGCAAAACATCAGAATTGGGCTTACTCCAGGGATCAAGGCCTTTTTCTTGGCAACAAGCATGACAGAACAGGCAAGGGGAAGCATCGCCTGCATGCTTCGGGATCACTAAGCCCCTCACCCCCAGGAAGGCCTGAACTGGCTTCGGGGCCTCTTCTCTGGTTCACACTTGCCACCCTGAGTCATCTTGGCTTTGAGAAATGCTCGTGCCTGGAACTGCTCTGTTGACCCATGATCCCAGCATCAAGGAGTGTCCAACCAGGGAGGGGGCAAGGTAGGAGACATGCCATGACCCTGGAGCCAACTCAAGGAAGCCCAGTGTCAAGACAGGAGGTGGCAACCTGCCCCAGGAGCTGACCTTTCACCTCAGTTTAAAACAAAACTGTCTGGTTTTAGGATGGCTTTTCAAGGATGGCCTGTGTCAGCCATCATCTTCCCTCTAGCACACAGTGTGGAAGCATGAGGGGGTGGTTCCCTGGCTGAGAGTGTCAGGTGCCCATGAGCTCTGGGTAGAGAATCAGCCAGAATCCAGCTGGACTAGAACCAAGAGGCCCTGGGCAAAGGAGCTGCTTGGGCCTGAGCCTTCCTGCCTGCCTTTCTAGCTGCAGCAACCTGTTCTAGGGGTGGGGTTCCTAGGAAGTTGTCTTGGCTGGCCAAGTGACAGAACCACTGTCTGACTGACAGTATGGGCATTCTGCCTCCCTGGGGAGAATGCTCCACTGGAAGCTCCTCCATGGTTTCCTTTGCAAGCCCACGGTTCATGCCTTCATTCTAGACATAACCAAACAGAGCAGTGCTTCTCAGATTATTTACAACTCATGTCAAACCTAACTTTTTCTATCATACCCCTTAGATGTTAAGGCAATGTCAAGTCACTATAATATACTTCTAAAAATTGTCCTGAATTTTGGTACTTAACTCACTAAGAACTAGTGAGGAAGAGTTTGCAGATCAGCACGACCCACTGGCCACACTTTGAGTGGAACAGAGGACCCATTATGGGCTAAGGACTGGGTCATAAGTAGGGAAACCCATCTGCTGCCCTGGAGGAACACAAGCTGTAGAAAAAGACATCTGGATTAAATCCTGCCATACCACTTACTGGCTGTTATGCTTTTGTAAGTCACTCCTGTTTGCTGAGCCTCAGTTTCTTTATCTGGGAACAGGAATACCTATTATAGAAGATGCCTCTTTTTTTTTTCTGCCCAATGTCTGGACAATGACAGCCTCTGACTTTCTTTTATGTTTGAGGAGGCTGACCCCTTCCCTTGACTTCAGGGCTGGATATTTAATTTAAGCATGGCCAGTTAGCAGATTCAATCACTCTGGCCATACAACAGGTCTGGAAGTGGGCACCCACCCAAGCAGACCCACTGGAGGTTTGCCTTGGGTCCCTTGCCAGATGTACTAGGAAGAGATGCTCCATCCTGCTAGAACTGCTAAGCACAAGGTGTATTGTTTAAAAGAAATGGCAATACGGAGGAAATCAAGCCAAACTTTGGAGAGAAACACTGTATAAGTTGCCTAGGCCCAAATAAATCTAGAGCTGGATTGACCATGGAACTTTCCACTGAGTACTATACATCTTTTTTCTTAAGTCAATCTGAATTTAGTTTTATCACCTGCAACCAAAATGTTTTAATATACCTGTGATGCTGTGAGATCAGATACGAAAAGGGCCTCCTACCATGTCTGACACAGATTAAACACCCAATTAATGGATGCTGTCATCATTATCTTTATCATCAAGTACTCACTGAGTACCTATTCTGTGCTATGGATTGGGGATATAGAGATAAATCAGATAAAATCTCTCTCCTTAAGAGCTTCAAGTCCATAAAGGGGTATCACGCAAAGAGACTCAGTTCCTGTAATAACCAAGGGGAAAAAATCATCAGGGTCAGCAGAGGACTAACCAAGGACCATAAGAGTGCAGGAGGGAGAGGTCATGCCCACCAGGGACATAGCTGGAGATTATGCCATTCGCTCCTCCTTCTCCTGGCCACTGTCCTTGCTTAGACTCTCAGTTCTCCTCCTCCAGCTGTCTTTGGCTGCCCTATCGACATATGCATGCAGAATAAGTCACATTGGAGAAGGCAGTTTCAGGACCAGAGGCAGGGACCCATGGTAGAAATTTGGCAAAATAGCTCCATACCTCAGCCTCCTCAGCTGTGAAATAGAGATACTGTCTGTCCCTGACCCTTCAGGTTCTCTCAAGGACTCTTATAGTCATGAGTGAACATAATTTGGAAGCCTAAAGTGCTGGTCATTCACCTAGGCCTGTGGCTGGAATTTTATCAATTTTCCCAAGGCCATGTGGCATGTGCAAGTATATAAAGCAGAGAGAAAGGACTTTGTCAAAAACATCTGATCTCTACTTACCGGCTGAGTAACGTTTTGCCCAGAGGTCAGTTTCTCTGAGTCCTTATTTCCTCACTTATAAAGTGGGGATAATAATAGAACTGTGACAATGTAGATAAAGTACACAACACACAGTAGGTACTTTAAAAATCAGCTTCTTTTTTGCACTTAAGTATACCTCAAATACTTTATTTTTATTAAAATTAGACCAACTTAATTAAATGCTGTCTAGAATTAAGAGATAGCATTAAATCATTTGATTCCAGAAAATACTAAAAAAAATTTTGGCCAAAACTTTAGAAAAGCACTTCTTCCTTATCTCAGTGTTAGCAATATAACTCTTTGTGTATTAATCTATCTTAACATTTCCGTTCATTGGCATTTTACCTTAATATACAAAGCCTTATATGCAATTTCTTTGCAAAGTCTCCCCCAAAAAAGATATAAACACAAAACACTAGGCAGACACTCTTCAAAGTTTTATTTCCCATCCCCGGTACAAAAAAAAAAAAAAGTTTTATTTCCCTAGGGGATAGGGGTGTAGCTCAGTGGTTGAGGGTTTGCCTAGCATGTCCAAGGCCCTGGTTCAATTCCCAGCACCCTCCCCCCACAAAAAAAGTTTTATTTCACTAACTTCATGTCAGATTTCCACAATTGTTTCTGATCAATTTACTGACCTTTCTGGGCTTTCTAAAATGATAGTATCAAAAAACTGGGGGGTAAGGCGAAGAGACCACTCTAAGAAACACCACATTTATTCATCTTCCACAAGGCAACAGAGCTAGGCATCGGATTTTTCAATAAATCAAAGCTTTAATTTCATTGCATCCAGGAGGGTAGACTGGCCAACTAGGCTGTAGACATTCTTCCATTTTTCAAAATCAGACTAGAGAAAACCTACTCCACACATTCATGAGAAGGTACTGATACTCATCTCTTCTTTTTCTGTTACTGCAACATTTTTCTTTCTTTAATTAACACATCGTACAGTTTTGCAAGTTCTTCCTTTAGTCCCCTCTCCTATGCTTTCATGGATAGGATGCAGATGCCAAGGAGTTAATGACTCAGCTCATCCACTGCTAACAATTTCTCAATTTCTGCAAGAAACAGTGAGTTCCTCAGGTCTTATTAGCAACTGTAAGTACAGGGACTTCTTAACTTTTGGATATCTTAGTCATTTTATGAAGTTCAGTTTTGTCTTCTTCCATTCTTTCAACATCAACAGAGTCCAGTACAATATTGTCTGTCCATCTGATATGTGACTTCCACAGTGGCCTTGGCCCTGACCACCTACATCCCAGAAGTGAAAAGTCACTGTTTTAAAATTTCCTAATGTCACCTTCATTTTCTCAGTGTTAAATCCTTTGGTAGATTCAGTTGTTACAAATTCATTGAACTGCAGAGTATATAAAGCAGTTGTCTTTCCAGCGCAGTTCAAACCCCGAATAACAATGGGGAAGGACTGGGCCAGGGATTTAGCTCAGTGGTTCTGTCACCTGCCTTGCAAGCGCAAGGACCCGAGTTTAATCCTCGGTACCAAAAATGAAATTTATATATATATATATATATATGTCACATGGATAACCTTTCTGTGAATTGCTTTTTCAAGATTGCCTTTGGCTGCGGATTTAGCTCAGTGGTTCCGTTGCCTCGCAAGTGCAAGGTCCTGAATTTGATCCCTGGTACCAAAAAAAAAACAACAAGATTGTCTTACTTTCCCCATTGAATTGTTCTCATATTGATTTTTTAAGAATCTTTATATATCCTGGATGTGAATCGTGTGAGAAAATTACATGTTGCAAATACCTTGCTCCACTATGGCTTGCCTTTTTATTTCAAATATTTGGTCAATAATAGCTTTTAGTAGGTTTAATTTTAATGTTTTCTTTAAAAATTTTATTTATGATTAGTACTTTTTGTGACCTACTTAAATCATCTTTGCCTATGCTGCGATTATGTAGTTATTCCCCTACATTTTCTCAAAAAAATTAAACTTTAAAATTGAGCTTTGTATATGATGTGGTGTAGGAGTTAAGATGCAGTTTTCCAATTTTAGTATATATATGGTGCCGAAGTGAGCACAAGATGTAATTTTCCCATATGAATTTCTAATTAACTGTATACCATTTACTGAAAACTAGAAAAGGCCCCTGTAGTCCTCTTTCCTTGAGGTTTCAAATTTTCATAAGACACATGAGCACATACCTAGGAGTCTCTTTCTGAACTTTTATTTTTTTCTATCAGCCTCTTTGTGCTTGAAGTAATTTCACACTATTTCATTTTCAGTTGGTAATGAATATTTGTTTAACTAATTTGTTAAAGTGTTATATAATGGATGATTGTTGGGTTAAATCAAATACATTTTCTGCATTTGAAAAATGAACATTATTTTTGTGTTTTTTTCCTATTGGAATTGAATTTTTAATGTTAAAACAAATC
>NW_004624892.1:2105137-2193413 GCF_000247695.1 Heterocephalus glaber | reverse complement strand
AAAAATAAAAATAAATAAATAAAAATAAGCAATGGGGAAGGACTGAAGTGAAGGAATCCTAGACAGAACAGATGTCTAGTCTGAAAGTCCATTCTCCATTTCCAGCTGCAAATGAATGTCCCAAATTGAAATGCTTCATAGTGCTTTAGAATTTCTCTTCCTAGGTGATCCAGCTACAAGTCTGTTCCCAAATCAGAGTCCAGATCCAAATGAGAAAGCATTGACAGGCCTTTCTATGCAGGGGCAAAATGCCCCAGGACCATTTGGCTTATATCTCCACACAGCTTTCTCTATTATTTTTAAGGCAATCTAGTGTAGGGAAAATCCTGCTAACGCTCAGAAAAGGTTTCCTGGTCTGCTCAGCATACAGCTTTCCTCACTGGCTTCACCATTCTGATGCTTCCTAAACAAGATGTGTCCTGGAGATGTTCCTTGTGCCTGCCAAAAATGCACCCTGCTCTTGGTATCCTCTACTTTCCCCTCCTTTCCCCCCCAACAGATCCAACAGATCCAATCAGTTGCCAAATTCTGTCCCCTCAAACTCTGCCATGGGCTTTTACCAGGCCATCTTCCCTGCCCATCTTCCCACTTCCCTGCTGCACAGCCTCAGCCCAGCATCTCCTACATGTCTCTCAACACTCCTCCCCTGCAGCACATTCTGGAGCTTTCTACTGCAGAGAAATAAATGCTAAATCTCAAGTAGGGACTGCTGAGCTTCCATGAATCCTTCTCAGCTTTTCTTTCTCTAACAAGGGGATTAGTACCCTGCCCATAACAGCTTATCTCTTTCCAAAAGCCTCCTCCAGATCTAGTGAGTGTTTCTGTACACACAGATGTTTTGCTACCTTGAGTAGTCACATCTCTCTGCACAAGTGCATTCACCAGCTGCAGGAGGTAGCTCACCCACCTGGGCAGTGTTGCATAGCCAGGTTGTTAATACCCCTGTAAACAATCCTCAATCGTTGTGGTACCTACAGGTGTCAGCAGACAAGTAATCCAATTTCCTTGCCCTCTATGGGACAATTCTGGAAGGTGTTTGACCCAGTCTTTTAGGGTATTCCCAGTGGGAGTGAGTTACCCAAGCAGTAACTCTTTCACTGTGCTTCCTGGGAAAACGCTCTCAAATGAAGTGCTTGTGCCTACATCTCTGAGTCAGCATCTGCTTTGCAAGGTACCCAAATCAGGACACTTCCAAAGTGGCATTCCCATCACACCATTTCATGCACTTTTAACTCTAGCCAGCTTAAAACTATGTTCCTAGTGCTTTCTGTGCCCTTCACTTGAATGCCTTCCTACTTCTGTCATCGCCCACCTATTTTTCAAGAATCTGCTCAAATCCTTTTCGTTCTTTTAAGAAAAGCACAAGGAGTGATTGCTCAACTCTTTGAACTTCAAAGGGAGCAGTTTACCTCTTCTTTTTGGTATGACCTTTGTTCTCCAGCTCCCTCGACCTAGTTGAATCCATTGACAAAACTCTCCTGTCAGCCTTTGTTCCACTGGTTATTTGCTACAACCTTATCATTTCCCAGTCCCAGGATCACAGTTTTCTGTCACTCTGGCTCCAGGAGTGCCTGCTCCATGAGGTTATCAAGTTCTCCAATCATCTCCTCCTTGTCTCTCAACCCCTCCAGCCAAGACCGACCCTACTACCAAATACCAGAGAATTTGCCCCAAACTCACCCATCTCTTGACCCCTTCCATCTCTCCGGCTGCGCAAAACCCAGCCCTGTGTCAGTTTACCCTCTACCAGTGGCCTCAGAAGCAGTGCAAAGCACTTAAAGAGAATTCACAGAAGTTACTAGCGTTGGAATACTGGCTCCACCACTATTTACTGGATGACCCTGGGCAAATTATGTAAGTTTTTTTTCCCCGTAAGCTTCTGTAAAAGAGAAAAATAATAAATCATACTGCTTGTTGAGGTTCAATTTTAAATGCCAAAGACACAGCAACACCTCAGTGACCAGTTACATAGATATCCTTTTATTACTATGTGCCAGAATTAAATGAAGTAATACATATAAAGCATTTAGAATTAAACCTGTCACAGGCTAGGTGCTCCAGAAATATTAGCTGCTATCATTATTATTTGTTTTTTAGGGCAGCTATAATAAATTACCACAAAGCAGGTGGCTTACAACAACAAAAATGTGTTTTCTAAATGCACCAATAAAATTAATTTTTTTAAAAACTGTGTTTTCTTACGGTTCTGAATGAATGGCAGATGTCTGAAATCAAGGTGTGAGCAGGGCTGGCTCCTTCTGAAGCTCTGAGGGAGACTCTGTTCCATGCCTTTCTCCTAGCTTCTAGCAGCTGCTGGCAATCCTTGAGGCCCCTTGGTCTGTAGCTGTACAACTCATCTCTGCATCTGTATACGTGTGACCCTCCCCTCTGTGTCTCAGTCTCCAGTTTCCCTCTGACTTGCTCTTATAAATATACCTGTCATTGTATCTAGGGCCCCCTCTAAATCCCGGATAATCTCATCTGAGATCCTTAACTTAATTACATCTACAAAGACTCTTTTTTCCCAGCTCAGATCACATTCACAGGTTCCATAGATGAGGACTTGAACATATCATTTTGGGGACACTGCTCTCAACCCACTACAATTTTACTCTTCTACAAAGAGTTTCAGTAGAAAAGTAAGAATGGAAACCATATTGTTGAGGATTAAGAGACAAAGGTTAAAAAGGAATGCAGATGGATGGATGCTCGGAGCAGAAGAGGGATTTTTGTTCCTGTTTAAAATATGGTAGATCTTAAAGATTTATAAGAAATGAAGTGAGAATCTGACCCCAGAACAGAGTCACCATCAAAAAATCAGGACTAAGGGCTGGGGAAATAGCTCAGTGGTACCATGCCTACCTCGAAAGAGCGAGGTCCTGAGTTCGATCCCCAGTACAAAAATAAATAAAAAATCAGGGCTCAATGGATGATTCAATGAGCCCCAGGATGGGCCAGCCACAGACCAAGAGTGGGCCATTCAACGAGTCAGAACAGAGGTATAGCTGGAGGAGAGAAATGTGAGCCAAGGAACCACCAAAGACAAGAGAAAACATAACCAACCAAGCCTTTGGTGGAGGAGCTTGAGACTTAAAAGGGCTGACTCAGAGATCACTCATTGGGCAGCTTATAAAGCACTCATCAGTTTCTCATCTGAAGCACCAAATACTGCTGGAGGGCAGCTGAACTATCATGCCCCTTGGATGGAGGAAGACACAGAGACCCAGAAAGGTATTGAGGTTACTGAGGGACACACAGATAGTTGGAGGGTTCCTCAGAGTCCCCGGATGAGGAAGCAGGGTGCCCAGGGAAGTCCTTTGTCCAGAAGCAAGTAGGGACAGTCACTGAGGCCACCATCAGGGATTTTTTTATTCTGTTGCTCTCACTCTCATTTAACTCTCCTCTCTGGGCTTCTGTAAGATGGTTCTTTCCTGGTATGCCACTTCTTGGATCTTTCTCAAGAGCCTTTCCAGGGTGCTTGTTGTTCCTCCAGTCCTATACAGCAAGTGTTCTCAAAGTACTTCTCCCTGACTAAACTTTTGCATCATAAGTGCTGACAATCTTGGGCTCCAATTCTTGGCCTCCAGTCTACAACTTCCAACCTAATCTGTGCAGTGGTCTGTGCTGACTCCAGATTCATATATCCAGCTGCCTGCTGTATTGACCAGCTGGATGTTCCATAGCACTTCAAACCCAACAGACTCAAAATCAGATTCACTTTATGTCTCCGAAATTCAGTGATTGGCACTGCCAACCACAAACCTACCTCTGCTTCTCCTCCAGCATTCCCTCAATTGCTAGGAGCTGTCTGTCTCTTCTGACTCATAGATAGTCCTGACCTTTCCTCCTTCTCACCATCCTCAGGCCTTGTTGTCACATCTTATCTACACCCTACCACAGGCTCCCACCAGGTCTTGCTGTTTGCTGGCTTCTGAAGTCCATTCTCCAAACTTTGATATCACAATTTTCTTCAATTACAAAGACGATCCTCTTGCTTTATGGATCTCAACTGGCTTCTCAAACCCTGGTCAGTAAAGCAAGCTGGAATTTTATGATCTGTCTTCTGCCATAGTCTCCAGTCTTCTAGCAGCTCCACAAACCTCCTACTTTCTAGCCACACTTGCAATTTGCTACTTCCCAATCCTCCCTACCTTCATCTAAGTTGTTCCTTCTGCTTCTCACTACTCTCCACCAAAAGCCAGCTCAGGGATCTGCTCTTGCAAGAAGTTCTTCTGGGAGATTACCAGGGAATCATCCCCTCTAAATACACTTTCCTCACTTACTTTGTCACACTGCTTACACTACATGATGGTTTTCTACCTGTCCTGAACTCAGGACCTTTTGCTTGCCAGGCAGGCGCAGCATCACTGAGCTATATCCCTGGCATACGTGGCTCTTATTAAGCACTGCCAAATAGTTCTCTAGAAAGTTTGTGTTGATTTATCTCACTACTACATTTGCAAGGTTCTCTGCAACACTGCCAGCATTGGATTTTACTATTTTTGTTCATATTTGCTATTCTAGCAGGCCTGCAGTAGTGGTGGTCTCTTCCTTCAGGGAGTGTTCTCCGCTCCTACAGAAGTAGTTATGGTAGAGTATAAAAAGAGACAAATACAGGGCAGCACAGGAGACTGTGGGAGGCCAGGGTGAGGTAGGGAGAGTCTAATCCAGGACATGAGGTTCAAAGAAAACTTCCTGAAGGAGAGGACACCTAACTCAGACCCATCAAGCTGATGTTTTCAGTTGCCTCCTGTCTTCTGTAACAGCCTTACCTACATAAGCTTTTCCGATCTTATCTATCTTCCAGCTAGTCTTTGTTCAGCCCCTGCTGTGGCATTGCTGAGTCCCCGTACATGTAGGAATCCACACTAACTCAGTGGGAGCAGATCACTTTTCCCATCTCACAAACGAGGACACTGAAACTCACAGGAACCATGAAGCTAGAGACAAGACTCGAACTTGCACCCTCTTCTATGTGACTGTCCCTAGGCCAGTGCTCTTCCTGCCATTCCTGTTAAAAAGGAGCACAGGAGAAAAGAAGCCACTCCCTAAGAATGACTTATCCCAGGTCAGGCAGAAGGCATTTTTCACATTACTTCACTCGCTGCAACCCTGGAAGGTAAGTAATACCAGCCCCAGTGTACAAAGGAGGAAAAGGTAGCCAAAAGAGTCGAGCAACCACCCAAGGTCACATAGTAAGGCAAGTCCAGGGGGACCCAGAATGTCCAGCAACATAAACTCCCACCCCTATAAAGTGCCCACTGCCCCCACCTCTCTGCCACACTCATGTCAGAGGGAACATTCCCGATCAGCGGTGCTAACCCCTCACACCTCAGAATGGGATGTGATTTGGAGATAGGATCTTTGTAGAGGCAATCAAGTAAAAATGAGATCATTAGAGTGGGCCCTAATCCAGTATGACTGGTGTCGTTATAAAAAAGGGAAATTTGGACACAAAAGCAACAGGCATAGAGGAAAAAAGATATGAAGAGACAAGAAAAAAAAAGCAAAGAACTCCCATGCTACCAGAATCAAGGAAAGAGACCTGGACAGACCCTTCCTTCCCCACAGCCCTCAGAAGGAAACAAGCCCGCCAACACCTCGATCTCAGACTCCAAGGTCCCAGAACTGTGAGCCGATACATTTCTGTTGTTCCAGCCACCCATCCTGTGGGACATTGCTGGGAAGCCCCAGTTAATTAACACAAAGGGAAAACCAACACCCCAAATGGGCACCTGAAGACGCTTTTGAACAAATGACTTTTGTGATTGCAAATTTTTACATGTTTTTATCAAAGAAAATTGGGAAAAGATTAGAACAGTGTAAAGAAAAAGATTAAAAACATATGTTCATTCCCTTTGCTGTTAGTGTTTTGGTGAATTTCCTTGCACTTTTTTGTTTGCTTGCTTGTTTTTCCCCCTGATGGAGTTGCTAGATTCTTTGGGCTGCTGTGAAGCTTGAATGAGAGCCTGAATGAGGTAAACTTACCTCACGGTTTAGCACTCTGCCCAGTAGATATACACATTTATAGAGACAATGTATAAAACGAGAGTCATGCTGTTTTATAACTTCCTCTCTTCACCTACTAGCTTGGTTATTTCCCCACGTATTTAATATTCTTCAGCAGCATGACATTTAATTTCTGCATAGCCTTCCATCTACAAATGTTGCAAAATCTAGTTACCCAATTCTTTTTCATTGGATATTTATATAATTACCAGTTTTTCCCAGTTATAAATAAGACTGGGATAAATCCTCTTGAATTTAAGAGGCACCTCCCAAATAAGAGTGTTCAATCAAAGCATATCTCTTGTAAAGCCTTTTGTATGGACTGTGAAATGGTCCTGCTGAGCTGCCCCACAATTTACCTCCTCAGCAGTGAGACGGTCACTTAATTCCCCCCACACCTTACCAGCATCTGGTGTTTTCCCTATTATTGTTTTGACCAGTTCTATAGAGAGGAAAAACCAGAATCTCCTTTTCATTTGTACTTTGGGACTTCTAATGTTTTCATAAGGTTTTTTGTGTTTCTTCAGTGAACTATGTTAATCGTCCTTTGCCCATTTGGTCCACTGGTCAGTTCCTCTCATTGTTAGGGGTTTAAGGGGACTTGAAAGGCCGCTGCAGATGGGAGCCCACGGGCAGCTTCCTCCCCGCCCTTCTGACCCTCCTCCTACCCCTTTCCCATCCTCCAGGGCTTTCCTTTGCTCTCCAGGGAAGCTTTGTCATTCAAACTGGCCCCTGCTTCCTAGGGCCCTGGGAAAGTCATCTTTCACCGCCCTCTCCACCTTTTGATACTTTCCCTCCCAGAGCCCCACATTCTTGTGCCTCTCCCCACCTCTCCCCATGCCTTGCACATCCTCCCTCGAAATTCTTCATGGAGGCCCAAAGCCACAAGGGACCAGGCTGACCTAACCCTAGTTTAGGAATCCCACTCCACCCTGCTCAGGCCTGAAAAGGGGAGAGAGCTGGGAGACGATGAGGGGTTCAGTTGGCCTCCGGAGAGGTCTGGAAGAGAAAGGGAACAGCGTGTGTGTGTGTGTGTGTGTGTGTGTGTGTGTGTGTGTGTGTGTGTAAGAAAGAACCTGTCTCTGACGTCTTCTGATGGCTGATGTCTTTTTGGAATCCAGCTGAAATGCCAGGCCAGAAGCTCACAGTCTGTCACCTCACCACCTGCAGGGCTGCATCCAGGAGAAATGCGGCAATACATGTAGGGCATTCTGGCACAAATAGGCGCACAGATCACCATAAAGCCCCTGGACCAAGCCTGGCTTCTCCAAGAGAGCTGGGCCTTGGAATTCCAGTGAGGTGCACTGCCCTTGGGGCTGCAGAGTGTGTAACAGGAGGAAGGAACAGCTTGGGCGAAGCTAGGGGGCCAGAGGTCCTGAGGGTACAGCTGAGGAAATGAAGGGACTCAGCACACACAGGGGTCCCTAGGCAGTGTTTGGGACTGAAGGGGAAACTCTGACAGTTGGGGCAGAGGGCAGGACTCCAGGCTGCACTGAGCTTTAGGGCCCGCTTCACCCCCACAGTAGACGTTTATATGGCCATCCGGTCCGTGCCAGCGTGCTGCTGACCCCACCCTGGACCGTGAGGGGAGAAAAGAGTGACCAAAGCAGAGGCCACCCCAGGACAGTAACTAAAACCGAGGCAGGGGACACTTCCTATAACCGTCTTTGACCTGTGCCTTTGGATGCGAATTTATCAGGGAATGGCAGGTGGAGGAAAAGGGACTTGGCAGGCCGAGGGTGGCGTGAACCCAGAATGAAAAGTGAAGTGCGGCTCCTTTGAGGGTGGCCGAGCAGTCCACGAGGGTGGAACGCAAGCGAAGGGACAGGACGTGAAGCGGGAGAGGGGGCCCAGGGCCGAGACCCCAAAAGACCAAAGCTAGGCTAGGCCCTCCACAGCCGAGTTTCACAAAGATCGGGCTGGAGGTGGCTGCATCCTCTGCCAGGCCGTGTGAGGAGGGGGCGGAGAAGGGAGCAGAGGCCCGGCGCCCCCCGCCCGCAGCCGGCTGCACGTAGCGCTCGTAGCTCTGCGCGCCGGGGCAGGTAACAAAGCGGCCAGTGTGGGCCGCATGCCGGGGTGGGTCCCGCCCGCAAGCTGCGGGGTGGGGGTCGGGCTGAGGCGGAGAGGCGGAGGGGCGGAGGGGCGGAGAGGCGGAGGGGCGGAGGGGTGGGGGATCAAAGGGCGGGATCGGCCGCCCCAGGGCCCCGCGAAAGCGCGCCCCCCACCCCACCCCCACCCCGTCTTACAGACCAGGTGGCCGAGGCCCAGGCGTGGCCCCGGGTCGTGCGGGGAGTCGTAGAAAGACAGCTCCGCGTTAAGCGGCGGAGGGAGGGCTGTACTGGCTCTCGTCCCGCCCGCACCCCCAACACACAGACACCCGGTGTGGGAACGGGACCGCGCTCCAGGCCTCTGGCGGAATTCGGTCTCCTTGAACGTCCGGGTGACTGATCTGCGCTCCAGGCAGTCTCGTCTAGGAGGCACGAGGAGACTACCTGGGTGGACTGGTTTCGGAGCGGCTCTTAACACAAGATTTAGAAGCAGTCTTGTCGCTCTCCAGGAAGGGGCAGGGGTGGCGCTGAGGAGGTTAGGGGGCAACCAAAGCCCTGCCTGTCGACATCACTGTATGTCCCCCTGCCCAAGGAATGCCATCTTAGGTGCTCGTAGTCCCCCCAAAGACATGGTATCAACCCACGCGCTGTGTAGACCTGCTGATGGCGTCTACGCCTGAGCCCACGCTCGTGCCGGCGGGTTGCTCCCCACCAGCCACCCAAGAGATCTAACTGTCAAGGGGAGCTGGAGAACAAAGTCCTCGGGATCCATCATCCCCTTCCCTCCCCCCGGCTCACTCTTTTGGTCCCGGGCCCTTTGTCCTCTGCTAAGGGCAATCCAGGGGCAGTTGTAGGAGGAGGACAAAGCCGCTTTGGAAGGGAATGTCCTCTGCCTAGGAGCAGCTGCCTTCCCGGTGGCCCCACAGCCCAAGCCATTGCTCAGAGGCCCCCACCGCCCACCAGAGCTGCCCAATTCAGGCCAGAGGGCTACCCAGGGTAAGCTTTGCAGCCAGAGAACAGGGAGCTGAAAGACTTCCTCCTCTTCCAGCAGGAGAGGGGTGGGGTAAGAGGATGGTGGCTGGCTCCATTTCCTCACCAGGAGAGTAAGGTACCTGGCTGGCCGATGGCTGTGACCTGGGCCCCTCAGTTCTGCCTTTCTGAACTGCTATGGAGCTTACCAGCAGACCTGAGGAAAGGGGCCCTACCTTTCCACCTACCCCAAAGCCCCATTCCTGAGGTGCACATAGCTTGCCACTGTCTCCTCTGGGTTAACTAGAGAGGAGTGAAACCAAACCTCTGCCCTGAGGGTGATCAGGCCACTGAAAAAGTCTCATACACAGATGCAGGCACCAGGCTGAGAGAAAACAAATGAATAGATGAAAAAGTAGATGAGTGAATGAATGAATGTCTGAGGCCGTGAATTCATTTGGATAGACATCCCTCTGCATGTTCAGGCTGGGACTTGTTGCAGATGATGACTGCTCTGACCCTGGTGTGGTCAGGTACAGTCCCCTCAGGGGCTGGAAAGCTCTCAGGTGAGCCTGACATCCACAGGTGGAAGCTTATTGATCATCCAGAGTGAGTGTATTGAGGTGGTCCCCTCCCCACCATGCTGAGAACTCCTTTCCATCCCAGCAGCCCCTACACTGAAAGCCTGTGGCCTGTAGACCTATGCCTTACACTTGAGTCAAAAGACAAAGACCTGGACTGCAGATGGGCCTGGCCATCTTTGCTTTATAGATTTGGATCTTATGAAGCACTGCCCCTCTATACACTCTTCCCCACCCCTCCCTTTACATCTAGCTGGATCCCTGTGCTAGCAGCTCCTCCAGGGGAGAAGCTGATCTCCTTCATCTCTCTGTGCCCACCATTGTCCATCATTGTCCAACACATGGTAAATCACATGTCAGTGGAAGTCAATATTTGTTGAATGGTGAGTGATGAGTGGAAACATTTTGTTAACCAAAGAGAGTTGTGCAAATATGAGGGCTTTTGTCATTTTGACAATATTTTAAATCACTGAGGCTCAGAACTCGAACATTATCTTACTGACTCACTGAATCTTCCTACTTGACAGATGAGGAAAGTGAGGCCCAGAATGTGAAATAGCTGACCTGAGATCACTCATAGAGGCTGGCTCGCTTGGACCCCTAGTGAAGTCTCCTAATTCCCAGGGGAGAAGGGCGAGGCCTTCCTCTCAGACCATCCTCTTTCCCCATCATGGCTCTGCCCAGTGCAGATGAGGGAAGCCCAGCCTTGGGATCCCTGTCTTTCTCCCTCCAGTGATTTCCTTCCCCAAGAAACATGAGGGCCATGAGTGCTAGGTGCCAGTGTGGGGACTGGGGGGTCCTTGAGTGCCAAAGGCAGGGTGCTACTGTTGAATACTACTCAGGGTGCTACTTTGTATATATATGTACTGTGGAAGGCGGAGGCAATGACAGCAGTACACATAGGAACCTTTGCTGTGGATTTTCCAGCAGAGCTCAGGACAGTGGAATCAGTAGAGACTGCAGAGCCGAGCCAACCTGGCTTTCAATCTTCACCCTGACACACATTAGCAGGGTGAGTTACTTGGGCAAGTGACTTCATCTATGAGCCTCAGTTTCCTCACCTGTAATGTAGGAATACAAATGAGACAAGATAAAAGAAATAAAGATAGGTAGAAAGGAGACAAAGAACAACCTTACTTTTTAAAATTGTGCTTTTAGGAAAAACTCAAGCCTTTTTCCCTTCCAAAAAATATTTTTTTTTAAATTCTAACTTGCCTATACACTGGGCTCTGGGTTTCACACGTGTAAATTGCCCTTCCTCCCACAGAGCCCCATCCTCAAGGGAGCTGCAGTATTAGTGGGAAGTGTACACTTCAAGCATAGGTAACTGGTTTGCATTCTAACGTAGCCCATCAAGTGGGTAACCTGACAGAGTGTGGGAATACACATCCTAGATCACCTGTCTTGAACACATACTGTATAAAACTACATAAATCACCCAGCTTCAGACCATAATGTACCTCTCTTGAGAGCTCATACCCTATTTTGAGTGTGCATTTGTAAAATTTTGCCTAATAAACCTATTTATGCTTCTCTTACTGGCGCATCTTGAAAATTCTCTATCAAGTCAGTGAACCTACAGTCTACCCAGTGGGTGGGGTGAATCGAGGTCCCCATCTCCTCTCTGGGAACCTCCTCAGACCCCATTCATGACACTAATCCCTGCTTTCTGATGTCCGGTTGAGATGATTCAATGAGCACATAAAAGTAGGTCTGTATTCTCATGCTCCTCATAGTCTCTCCTCCCTGTCCCTGTCCTTCTCCCTCTCTCTTCTCATCTGTCCCTCCTCTCTCCCCCTGTCTCTCTCTCTCCTCCACCTCGAGTTTCCCCTCTGCTCCCAAGATGAAATGAGGAAAGAATCTTGACCTGCTGCCTTCCCTCACAGACCAAAGGCAATTGTACGGAGGGCAGTGGTGTGGGGCACTAAGGTCTGTGGTAAGTCAACAGTGGCATCTCTGAAGATACCCACATCAAATCTCTGAAACCTTTCTTAACTCACATGCCAAAAGCTGTGATTAAGGATTTTAAGGAGAGGAGCTTTTCTTGACTTGTCCAAGTTGGCTCTAAATGCTGTCACAAACATCCCTATATGAGAGAAGAGAGAGACAGAAGAAAAAGGAGAAGACACGCATACCCAGAAGAGAAGAGAAGAAGACAGAGGCAGAGGTTGGAATGATGTGGCCAGAGGCCAGGGAGGGAGCACCTGCAGCCACCAGAAGCTAGAAGAGGCAAACAACACATTTTACCCCCAGAGTCTTAGAAGGAAATAAAACCTTGCCAACACTTGTCTTCAGATTTTTGTACTCAAGAACTGAGAGCAAATACACATCTGTTGTTTTAAGCCACACAGTTTGTGGTAATTTGTTACAGTAGCCATAGGACATAGGTCTATCGGCTCTGGTTCCAAATCAGGCAGCCCCCTGCCTGTGTACCGCTCATTTCCTAGCAGAACCTGGACCTAAGCCCCAGACACCCACACAGCCCCAAAGACTGCTCCTGGTGGGATGGGGTGCCTGTGTAGGCACAAAGGGAAATTTCCCCTTCACCCTCTGAAGGTTTGCTGGAATAAACTGACAAAGATGGATTAAATAGAAGAAAAGGCATACAAATTTATTAACATTGAAAGGGGAAAAAAAATCACAGCACAGAGGAAAATCACAGGGGGTGTGAGTACCCATTAGTCCAAACAAGATTCAAAAATTTATATAAAAACTAACCTTTACCTAAAAGGGTGAGAGGATGGTGGATATAGACAATTGTAGGGGAATAAAAATAATTTTTAGGGGGAATTTGATGGACTGAGAGAACATACAGTGGGCTGAGACAAAGTCTCCTGGGCCTAAAGAATGGGCAATGACTTGTAAATGATTCTCCATGGGACTGGAATAGGCGACAATGCTGTGTGACTGCAGTCTGTCCGGCCATGTTGACAGACTTCTTTCTTCCTGAGATGTGAATTTAGTCTTCTCAGGAAGAAGACTAAAAGCAATTCTGTTCCTCTTTTGAGGAAATGGATCTGGTGAGGTAGATAACGGAACTTTAAACCAGCTCTAGACTACTTGTAATACCCAAGACATTGTAAATGCTGTGTAAATAGTTGTTATACTGTACTGTTGAGGAAATAATGACAAGAAAATGTCTGTATATGTTCAGTCATGATGTAATTTTTTCCTGAATATTTTTGATCCACAGATAGTTGACTCCATAGATGTAGAACACATAGCTATGGAAGCCCAATGTGTTTTAGGATATATAGCAACATTCCAGCTGGGAGAACCCAGCTGCATGTTGTGAGCAACCCTATGGAGAGTTCCATGTGGTGAGGATTGGCATGGTTGACAGCAGCTCTGCCAACAACTGGATTACAACCTCTTGAGAGATCCTGAGCCAGAAATACCCGGCTATGCTGCTCTTCAACTCCTGGTCTAAGGAAACTGAGGTAATAAATGCTTGTTTTAAATCACTAAGTTTCACTTAGGAAGCTGAGGCAGGAGGATTCCAAGTTTGAGGCTAGCCTGGGCTACAAATTGGGCTAGATTATGTAGAAAGGCCCTGTTAAAAAAAATCAGTTTCCAGTTGTTTATTGCTAGTATATAGAATGTAATTGAATTTTAAAATACTGACATATTTTGTGACCTTACTAAACTCATTTATTTCTCACGGGAGAAATTTATCTTGGTAATTCTAGGAGAAGTCAGTAATTTTTGTTTTTTAGAAGTCTATAATTTTGAGATGTTAAGAAATTAGTCTGATGTTCCCCAGCACCCAGCTAGTGAGTATTCTCCACCTTCTTTTCTGCAGCACGTTTTGAGAAACAAAGCTCTTGCAAATTGTCTGTGGTCTTTCCCTTCCGATGCGAGAGAAACACTGGGACCACCAGCAACAGCAGAACACAGGCCTTTCCTTTCACAGCGCAACGTGAACACAACTTCCTGACTACTTCTGAGTTTGTTTTACCTCACTGTTGGCTACTAACTCACTTTTCTTTTAATTTCTCAGCTCAGGAACTGATACCAACAGGCTCCGATCGCTGGACTTCTCTATATCATGACTTCTTTGCTTCCATTTTCCTACCTTGTTTTCCCAATTCAAGTTCCTAAGGGTGAGAGTCTCGTTGGGCCCATCTCATCTTTTCCCTCCACATCACTGCTTGTCAGGCAGCCCTTCGGTCAGCTCCTCCCTTTGTACAATTGGTTCTGTCCATAGAGGATGTCTTAGTCTGTTCAGGCTGCTTGACTAGATGGCTCATAAACAAAAGATAATTATTGCTCATAGTCTGGAAGCTGGGAAGTCCAAGATCAAGGCAGGTGCAGTGCCTACTGCAGGTATATTTTCTGGGTCACAGACAGCATTTTCTTGCTGTGTCCTCTCATGGTAGAAGGAACATTCTGGAGTCTATTTTATAAGGGCATGGATCCCAATCATGCCCTCATGCGTTCACAACCTAATCACCTGCCAGAGGCCCCACCACCCAATACTATTTCCTGGGGATTAGGGTTTCAATGTACGAAATTTTGACAGAAATATTCATATTATAGCAGAGGACAAGGATTCACAGTCCAAATGTACCTACTTGGATGTGGGAGTTGTGGACAGAGTCATTTTCCTTGAAAGGAGGATGATGAGGCAGGCCCTGCAATGGACCCCTCTCATGCCGACCTCCAACCCTTAGTCTCTAGCCCTTGAGGGTGGCTTTGTTACCTACTCCTCATTCAACCAGTGAGAGAAATCCAAACCCCATTTATAGGACTGAACACTTTTACTCACTGGCATTATTTTCCTCACCATCCACTGCAATCCGGGCCTTCGCCAAGTGAGGAGGTTGTGATCCAGAGAGACTAAGTGAGTTGGCTAAGTTAACATAGTGGGTTAATGCGGAGGAAAATGTAAGTACAGTAGGCCTTCCAATTTTCCTGTGCTTTTTCCTTTGCTCCCTAGTACTTGGTCCCAGTATGCATAGCCACTCCAGCTCCCACAGTGGTCTTGAGGGGCAGAGAAACCGACACTGAAGCCCTGTGGAGGCAGGCAAGGCTCAGGAGTAGCTGGTAACTATGATCCAGACTAGTCTGTGGGGAGCAGGCGTGGGGGCTCAGAAAAGGATACCTCAAAGACCAGTGCTTCGACATGCTGAGAGGCCTCAGAACCTACATCCAGAAAGAAAGCCCCTCTGACCTTCCCATTTCTCCTTCTCCAACACAGGGAGAAAAACAAGGTAGGAAAATGGAAGCAAAGAAGTCATGATATAGAGAAGTCCAGAGATCGGAGCCTGTTGGTATCAGTTCCTGAGCTGAGAAATTAAAAGAAAAGTGAGTTAGTAGCCAACAGTGAGGTAAAACAAACTCAGAAGTAGTCAGGAAGTTGTGTTCACGTTGCGCTGTGAAAGGAAAGGCCTGTGTTCTGCTGTTGCTGGTGGTCCCAGTGTTTCTCTCGCATCGGAAGGGAAAGACCACAGACAATTTGCAAGAGCTTTGTTTCTCAAAATGTGCTGCAGAAAAGAAGGTGGAGAATACTCACTAGCTGGGTGCTGGGGAACATCAGACTAATTTCTTAACATCTCAAAATTATAGACTTCTAAAAAACAAAAATTACTGACCTCTCCTAGAATTACCAAGATAAATTTCTCCCGTGAGAAATAAATGAGTTTAGTAAGGTCACAAGATATGTCAGTATTTTAAAATTCAATTACATTCTATATACTAGCAATAAACAATTGGAAACTGATTTTTTAAAAATTATAACTATTTTATTTTACAAATAACTTACAAATGATTTTTTATTACAAATGATTTTTGATATATTTAAGTAATAATGTATTTATATATAAAAGCTTAGCATCATACATTCTAATTGGCTATTGGTCACTTTGTCTGGCTTAGCATATAATCCCCTTCTTCCTACTGCTGAAATCTAGGGTACAAGAATCTGCCTATCTTGCTGCTGTCCAAGAGACACATTTTGGTAATCCCAAATTTGTCAGCTTCTTTGGTTTTGTTTGAGACAGGGTCTCATTATGTAGTTCAGGCTGGGCTTGAACTCACTAGGTAGCCCAGGCTGTCCTTGAATTTGCAGAGATCCTCCTGACTCAGCCTCCCAAGTGCTAGGATTACAGGTGGGCACCACCATGCCTGGCTGTCTGCTTTCTTTGGTCTCTCAGTACCTTCTATCTTTGGTGGCTGGTTCTCACGCACGGGGTCTTCTCAAAACAGTTTTTTTGGGGGAGGGAGTTGGTTTTAAGGGAATAAATGTGCTTAGATTCCTTTTTAGTAATTTTCTTGAGTATGCTTTGATGACAGAAAATAAATATTTAAAACAAATGAAATAAAAACTTAATGCCAATTTCAAAGTTGAAGGAACCTGGAAAACTTTAACTATTGAACAAGATTAGGGAGCTAGGTAAGGGTAGGGGCACTTGGGGATTTCTCAAGTTCTGTGAAAGCAGAGAGAAAATGCAAGCTGTCAGCTACAGAACACAAACACTCACGTGTTTATGCTGTAAGCACTGCACATAGGCACTTCACACACACAATGTCACAGCATCACAACTCCGCTGTGCCAACACAGGTGAGCTGCCAATAGCCGTCATAAACTATCAGATCATAGCTATTCCTGCCTTATGTTTTAGGCAAATAACTGCAGTACAGCAATATAAATATTGATTTTCTAGATTTCATAACTGCTAAAGTTTTCAGGACTACATTAGATGCTAATGATAGGCCTACACAGGTGCATATTAAAGTGCATATTAGAGGATAATAAATCCTGCAGAAGCTTCAGCCTCTGTAACATCATAGGTTAACATGGGCCGGGGATTTAGCTCAGTGGTTCTGCCGCCTGCCTCGAAAGTGCAAGGATCTGAGTTCAATCCCCGGTACCAAAAAAAAAAAAAAAAAAAATACATCATAGGTTAACAGTTTCACACATTTATAAACATTAAATTAATAGGAAACAATATTTAAAAATTCTCTAAGAGGCATTTAGTTTCTTACAGGCTTCTTCGATGAACACTGACATGTTCTTCATCTGGGATGAATTATGAAGAACACCCAAGTCTTTTAGAAGAACATTCTGGTTTGGAATTAACATCAAAACTTCTTTCTGCAGTGTGAGTGCTTTCAGACTGCGCCGAGAAAGCTCTGGGAGAGAAAGTATGTTACGTCGATCCAGCTGAAGCATCTCTTTTGCCTTTTCCTCCTCTTCCTCTATCTCATGTGCCAGAATTTCAATTTTGTTTTTTAGACTCTGAATATTCCCAGTCACTGATTCCGTAGTCTGTACTATTTTATCTATTTCTTCCTGCAATAATGCCAGACCTTCTTTATTATCTCTGTCTTGTGCTCTTTCCATTTTCAGTAGATTTGTCACATTAGTTAAATAGTTCAGCTTTTGGGAAGGAGCTTTCAGGGTTTCACACAGTTGTAGCAACCTTTTCTTCAGGCAGTTGAGATGATACTGAATTTGTTCTTTTCTTTAATTTTATTACTCAAAATTGCTATTATTACTGCTTCCATCATAGTTTGCAAATGCTCCCTCACACTCTTTGAAAGAGGTTACCAGGTTTTTCTCTTGTTGGATGCTATCTTTATCTGCTCTAGGTTAATATGATTTGTTTGTTCTTCAGAAGACATGCATTTGGGATGATTTTTACTTCTTTTTATTTTGCTTCTAACCTCTTTCTCTGACAATTCCATTTCTTCATCATCAATTTTTCTTTTTGAAGTTTTTAAATTGTTGAGACTTTTTTCTTGGAAGCTTTTGCTTTACCAGGCATCTTGATCTAAATAGTGCAATTATGATACTTTAAAAAAAAAATTTGACTGATTCTTCTTGAATGTGTCTGGAAACTGATTTTTTTTTTTTTTTTGGTACCAGGGATCGAACTTAGGTCCTTGCACTTGCAAGGCAGGTGACAGAACCACTGAGCTAAATCCCCGGCCCTGGAAACTGATTTGTTTTTAACAGGGCCTTTCTACATAATCTAGCCCAGTTTGTAGCCCAGGCTAACCTCAAACTTGGAATCCACCTGCCTCAGCTTCCTAAGTGAAACTTAGTGATTTAAAACAAGCATTTATTACCTCAGTTTCCTTAGACCAGGAGTTGAAGAGCAGCATAGCCGGGTGTTTCTGGCTCAGGATCTCTCAAGAGGTTGTAATCCAGTTGTTGGCAGAGCTGCTGTCAACCATGCCAATCCTCACCACATGGAACTCTCCATAGGGTTGCTCACAACATGCAGCTGGGTTCTCCCAGCTGGAATGTTGCTGTATATCCTAAAACATGTTGGACCTCCATAGCTATGTGTTCTACATCTACAGACTCTACTATCCGCCGATCAAAAATATTCAGGAAAAAATTACATCATGACTGAACATATACAGACATTTTCTTGTCATTATTTCCTCAACAGTATAGTATAACAACTATTTACACAGCATTTACAATGTCTTGGGTATTACAAGTAGTCTAGAACTGGTTTAAAGTAAATGGGAAATGTGCACTGTCATATGTGAATGTGGTGCTATGCCATTGTGTAGAAGGGACTTGATCATCTGTGTATGTAGGTGGCCCAGAGGGTCTGGAATCTATCCCCATGATGCTGAAGGACAGCTGTCACACAATAAAACAATGATGTAAGGCAACATCACAATAGGACTGGGCCAAGCAAAGACCCAGTTTCAAAGCAGACAAAAAAAGGCAGAAACCAGTAAAAAAAAAATGATTATAAGAGAGAGTCTATTTTGTCTATGACTTATTCTCTGAGTAACATTTTGGCCATTCTTTTATGATTATTGCACACAGTGTATTGACTATTGTTATTCTCTATTTTGTTTTATTTTTTCATGTATGTAAGAAGTGTGCTTTTTATATTTTCTTTATTCATATCTACTTCTATTACATTAAAATAAATTGATCAATTAGAGTTTTTCAGAATGAAAAACTGATATTTGAAAGTCACATTACAAAAATAAAAAGACAAGTCACAGAGGGGTGAAAACATTTGTAAAATGCATAGCAGATAAGGACTTTTATTCAGAATTTATAAAGAACTCATATAGCTCCATAATAAGAAAACAGCCAATTTTTCAAAGAGACAAATGATTTGAACAGATGCTTCACCACAGAAGATATATGAGTGGCCAATGGGTAAATAAAAAGATTCTTAACATCATTAGTCATTAGTCAAATGCAAACTTGAACCACAATAAAGAACTACTATGGGGCTGGGGATTTAGCTCAGTGATCCCATGCCTGCCTCGAGACCACAAGGTCCCAAGTTTGATCCCCAGTACCAAAAAAAACTATCATACACCCAATGTAATGACCAAAAATGAAAAAGACTGACCCTGAGAAGTTCAGCCAGAAAGTGGAAAGTATATAGTTATCACTTTAAACTGGAAAATTGCTCAAAATTTTAATGAAGTTCTAACACTATATACCTGAAAGCATTTATTAAAGTTACCCAATAAACTATTTAGAATCTATATATGTGGATTACAGTGTTTGTACAAGGGAGATTCCCTACTAAATATCTTTAAATGTGGTCACAGAAATTGTCTATGGGATGAATCATTTAAAGATCTTCTTGTTGGGATTTTTGACATTTAGTACATGTGACATTAGGTCACAGATGCATTAGACATCTGCTAATGAGGGAGGAATTGAATTCCTTAACATTAGGGGTCCCCTCTGTCTTGACCTCATGAGGCCCATCACTAATTAATAAGTTCTTCATAATACTTTGGGATTTCAGTTTGTGTACCATGCTTATTCTGATTTTGGTTGTTTTTGTTTTTGTTTTTAGTGGTACTGGGGATTGAGCCCAGGGCCTTTGCATTGAGCTACATGCCCAGCCCTTTTAAAAAAATTATTTATTTTTAATTTGAGATAGAATCTCACTAAGTTGCTAAATTGCCCAGGCTGTTTTCAAACTTGGGATCCTCCTGCCTCAGTCTCCCAGAGTGCTGGGGTTACAGGGGTGCGCCACTATGTTCAGCTTGCCATGAATATTCTTATATTAATACCCATTTGACCCAGACAGCTTGAGTAGTCAGCCCTTTGTTTCTGGCCAATAAAAGCTCTTCTCTGGAAAAAGGTTAGAGTTCTAGTTTATGACTAAGGGTTAGGTTAAGGTTAGATTTGGATTATGGTTATGGAAAACCTAACTCAACTCAAATTATTTCTAGAACTATCTCTACACACACATAGTAAACGGTCAGTATACATTGGAGAAATAAATGAATGAGTGAATGAAAATGAGCTTACTGTTCCTTGACTTCAGGTGGCTCAATCACCAGGAATGGAGCCAGGTTCTCTCCCTGGATCTGCTCTGAGCTCTGCAGTGCCATGTTCAGGCTTCCATTCTGAGCCGACCACCATTCTACTAATGGACTCCCTGTCCCTCTCTGTAACATCCCACAAAAGGGAGTCTCTCTTGTAGCCATGACAGAAAAGGGAGGGTCACTTCTTTTTCTTAGGAATACCCCCCAAAAAGTCTCCTTACTTTTCTTGGGCTCTGATTTGGTTCAGGGACATCCCTGGACACATGGGTGTAGAGAGGGGGGCTGCATGAATTGGGTGAAACTAACTAAACTTATTCCTAGTTCTGGGAGTGAGCTGATTCCCACAGGCCTGAGTCAGAAATACTGCCTCAGAATATTTCAGGGTGAGACCCAGGTGACTCTGCTGTTCTGACAAGTAAGAACTGTCCACCTACTAGATCAAGTTTAAATGCCCAGCAAGGTACTCCTAGTTTTTTGAGATCTGGCCCCAATGTCCCTGTGCATTGTGCAGCCTTATGCCTTTCTCCTCACTCCAAACACAGTCTCATGAAACTCCCCATGTTCCTGTGACACATTCAGTCTTTCTCACCAACAAGTCTTCTTGTACAAATTCATCTTCCTGTCTTCTCTTCCTCTTCTCGGAGAACTTCTACATGTCCTGCAAGATGCAACTAAAACTCCACTTCGTCTGGGAAGCGGTCGCCTTCCTTCTTCCACTCAGCCAAGCAGAACTCTTTTCTGTGAGTGTCCCAGCACACTGTGTCATAGCACCTGTCACTCTGCCCTGTAATTATTTAATAATGCCGGTGCCAGTTTGTAAAAGTTTCTTTGTGTAATCCTCCTTTGATGTAAACAATATTGAAGATGACAATGATGAGGAGGAAAAAGATGATAATAGCAAAGACTTACCAGGTGGAATACCTGCTCTAAGGCTTGTAGCCAGACCCTTCATCCTCATAACACTTCCGTGAAGGGTGTTCTTTTATTATCAAGTCCATCTTACAACCGGGGTCACTGCGGCCCAGAGAAGTAAACTCATTTGCTTTAGGTCACACTAGTAGTAGAGCCAGGACCTAACCTGAGTAGTGCTACAAGCACCTACTGGATTTCAGTCCTTCTATAGATAAGTCCTTTCACTGAGGATCACGGAAATCATTTGCCCAAACTCACTATTTTCATGGGTGGCAGTCATAATTTGTACCTGGAAGTCTCTCATTTCCAGATGGATTCTATTTAAACCTTCTGCAAGTAATCCCTAGCCCAAACCTTTATCCTTTTCCATGGCCCTGGGATCTGGATTATTTCTACATTTTAGCTATTGCAAATAAAGTTCCTACAAATATTGATGTACAAGTTTCTGTAATACTTTTGATCTGCTTGAGTAAATCATTAAGAGTGGAATAATTGTGTCATTTCATAGATGTACATTTAACTTTTTAAGAAATTGTCAAACTTTTTCCAAAGTAGGTATCTCATTTCACTACCACAAGCTTACATGAGAATTCCAGTTGTCCCACATTTCCTCCAACATTTGACTTGATCAATCCTTTTCATTTTGGACCTTCTAATAGATGTATAGAGTTACTGCATTATAGTTTTAATTTACATTCTGCCAGTGACCATGACACTAAGTATCTTTTCATGTCTTATTAGCATCATCTATATTCTTAGAAAAGTGTCTGTTTGAATCATTGCCCATATATTAATTGGGTTGTTTGTTTTCTTAGTGCTTAGTTGTAAGAATTCATTATATATTCTGAAACCACATCCCTTGTCAGATTTGTGGTTCTGTTTTCCTCCCGGTTTTTGTTTCATCTTTTCATTTTCTTAATAATGTCTAAGACCAGCAAATTTAAATTTTGTTAAAATCAAATTTATTAGTTATTCTTTTGTGGACAGTGCTAATTTACTACAGCAATCATTTATTATTTCAGTGTCCTGGTCCTAACATATTTTTACCAGATTTATCCCCAAATATCACATTTTTTTATGTCGTTGAAATTTTGAAAATTTTTAGTTTTGTTTTGTTGCAAATGAGTAGAAACATAAGTGAATCGTGTATATTGATCTTGCAGCCTACATCTTTGCTAAGCAGCTTTTTTGTATATTCCATATGTTTTTCCATATAGACAATCCTGTAATATATGAATAAAAGTAATTTGACAATGTTTAATCTGCCATTGTTTCTATCCATTGTATTTTTCACTGCAGGCATTGTAGTTTCCATCTCTAATATTTCTTTTAGTCTTTTAAAATATGTCCAGGAGCTGGGTGTGGTGACCCATGCCTGTAATCCCAGTACTCTAGGAGGCTGAGGAAGGACAATCCCAAGTTTGAGCCCAGCCTGAGCAACCTGGCAACTTAGCAAGTTCCTGTCTTAAAATTAAAAAGGGTTAGGGGTGTAATTTAGTGTGAGACTCTGGGTTCAATCCCCAGTTGACTCCCTCTCCCCCCAAAAGTCAACATCTGATCTGTAAGTCAATCTTTTATTCTAGTTTAGCATATTAAATATATTCATAATAATTGTTCTGATATTATTGACTTTACCATTATGTCATTTTTGAGTCAGTGTCAATGGACTGACCAGTATTTTCATTATAGGTAATGTTTTCTTGTTTCTTTGCTTTCCTGGTAACTATTGATTGGATGCCAGACATTTGTGAATTTTAACTTGTTGTGTGCTGTATATTTTTGTGTTTTATAAAGAATTTTGGTGCAAGAATTAATAAAATTGCTTGGAAACCATTTGATCCTTTGGTTAGGTGAGACTAGGGCTATTTTTAATGTAGGGTTACTTCCTCCTCACTCCCACTACGCAGCCAAGACTCTTGTTAGTGCTCTAATTCACGTGCCTTGAATTAAAAGACTTTCCACTCTGGATACCAGAAACAAGCTGTGTTTCCCAGCCTCATGTGAACTCTAAGGACTATTCCCTCTTTTTTTTGGTGTATCTCCCTAACATCAGGAAATTTCCAGTTGATTAATACCCTCTGTGTATCTCTAGTTCAAGCTCTCCAATGTTCTGTCCTACAAATTGTAGCCTCTTTGGCTTCCCTCAGACTCCCAGGCATGTCTTATTTCCTCAGGGAAGACAGAGCTCCCTGAATTCCCCTACTGTGCCTTGGCCTGGGAACTTTCTATGGGTGGAAGTCGGCCACAAGTCTCACCTTGTTTTTCTTCCTCGCCCTCATCCATCATTGTTCTTCATTGCCTAATGTCAAATGTATTGAGTCAGTCCTTATTTTTTTGTTTTCTCAGTTGTTTCCAATAAGAGGATAAATCTAGTCTCTCTTATTCCATCCTGACCAGAAGCAGAAGTTCTTGCCATCAGCCTTGGCATCAGAATTGGTTGGGAAGTCTCAGGGTTAACTCTGAGCAGGAGCTGCAAGGATGTGTCTCCTTTTTTTTGGTACCAGGGATGGAACTCAAGACCTTGCACTTTCAAGGCAGGCAACAGAACCAGTGAGCTAAATCCCTGGCCCCAGGATGTGTCTGCTTTACACCAGTTGGCACACCTGGCTCCAAGGAAGGCTGAGGAAAATCAGTCTTACTGTGCTCTTAAGATCACAGGCACTGGGTGCCAACCAGGTCAGTAGTCAGGAAGAAGAGATTAGAGGCATATCCCACGGGAAGCCCAAGCTGCCACATTTCATTCTATCTTTCACAATAGAATGATTCTTCACTGAAGTTCCAAAGCTTCCACCTTCCCCGCCATCCTAGCTGGGGTCAGAATGCCATCTTCTAATAGTTCTAACCTCTTCTCCAATTACTGACTTCACCTGGCCAGTGCTGGAAGGGAATCAGCACCCACAGCTCCCCGGCTTGTAATAGTAACCACTACCTAGCAAGAACAATTACAACTTCCTTTTTTTTTTTAAAGCAGTTACCATTTGACAGCCCCTGAGTTACCTACTTAGAATCTGATGTTAGGAGAGGTAAACTGGCTTGCTCAAGGTGACAGATGGAAAGCAAATCAATCAAGATTCAGCACTTACCTGGGGAGACCTGGTTGATGGCCTGCCAAGAATGAGTCCTGAAAACTTCCTTATCCTCTGGGTTTCTTCCTACCTTTTGGTCTGGTCTGCTGCATCTGTTTCTAGTTCATATCTGCCTCTGGGCCTGAAGCCTATTCTGAATCTACTTAGTTCTGCTGGGCAGCATGATAGGTAGAATGCGCACAGGCTTTGTAAACAGACAGACCCAAGTTCAAATCCTACTTTCTTACTATCTGTGTGACCACCTCATTCTTGCTCAGCCACAAGAATCACATCTACAGAATGCTATAATGGTTTTACTCTGGGTTGATATTAGGATTAAATGAGATAATATTTTTTAAACGCCTACTTCCACATGAGTGTACAAAACATGGCAGTAGGACTTGTGATTTTCAATCAAGCATGTCAGGAATTTGGAAGTTGTCATTCTGTCCTAATGACAAATAAAAAGTTTAACAAATGGGCCAGGGATTTAGCTCAGTGGTTCTGCTGCCTGCCTCACAAGCGCAAGGACCCGAGTTCGATCGCTGGTACCCAAAACAAAAACAAAAACAAAAAAAAGTTTAACAAATGGAAAAATCAACATCTCTTCTTACACTAATCAGAGAAGTAAGGTCACAGGGCAAACTTCTGCCCTAAAACCTACAGAGACAGGTGGATATGAAGAATCTGTGGAGTAGAAACCCACAAGCAGAAACTTCCACCAGAACTAATGCCATGGTAGGAAAACCTAAACTGTAATTAAGGAATTGCTGGAGACTCAGTGTTGGAAAATCTGAGAATTTAAAACTCCAGGAAGATCCAGTAATGGGGCTAGGGGGTTGGGGGCACAAGTTTGTGAGTTCCACGTTCAGGATCTCTACCAGGTTCTTACAGTGAGTAGCAGAGAAAACTCCTGTGCTACTTCCAGCAGGGGAATGAGAAGTGTGATCATTTTTCAATACACGAGAGCATTCTGTTCTTCTTAAGACTGGCTCCAAAAAAGGCTATTTTGGGCCAGGGATTTAGCTCAGTGGCACTGGGCCTGCCCCGCAAGCACAAGGTCCTAAGTTCAAGCCCCAGTACCAAAAAAAAAAAAAAAATGAAAGAAAGAAAGGCTATTTTACCAGGGCCACTTGACCTGGGGGAAGGGAAATAGCCAATTTCTACCTTCTCTCAATTTCTATTTGGATGAAAAGAAATCCCAACTCAGCCCCCCTTAGTCATCCTCTCGCCACAACCTAAGAGGAAGGAAATCTGAGAAGTGCTGATAAAGTTCACAGTAAGGAGCTCTGGTTCACCAAAGGACTGAGACCTAACCACAGGACTATAAAACACTCTCCTCCGCAGTATTACTAAAATCCCATTTTACTGGAATTCCTTTTGCTAAGTGCATCATGTATAGGTTTCAACAACAACAACAAAAAATCACAAGGCATACTAAAGGCAAAAATTAGTTTGGAGATACAGAGAAAGAATCAGAACCAGAGTCAGATGTGACGGGATGCTGGAAGTGTCAGACTGGACATTAAAACCACCATGATTAATATGCTAAGGGTGCTAATGGAAACATGGACACCACGCAAGAACAAATGGGCAATGCAAACAGAAAGATGGAAATTCCAAGAAAGAAAGGAGGTCAAAACACTGTACATGAGTAGAAGAGTGTCTTTGCTGAGGTCAGCTGTAGACTGGACACAGCTGGGAAAAGAATCTCTAAGCTTGAGAATGTGTCAGTAGAAACTTTGAAAAGTGAAAAGAAAAAAGACTGAAAAGAGGAGAAAGAATATCCAAGAATTGTGGACCGAATACAAGAGGTATAACATATGCATAATGGGAATATCTAAAGGAGAAGAAAGGAACAGAAGAAATATGTGACTCAGGAGGCTCAGAGAACACCAGGTAGGATAAATTTCAAAAAGCAAAAATAAAAAACCTATACATAGGCATATCATAGTCAAACTGCATAAAATCAAGATAAGGAGGTAGATGATGAGGGGAAAGGATAAGGAATAAATAATCTTGAAAGAAAAAGGGAGAAAAACAGCTCCTATCTAGGAGCAAAGATAACCTATTCAACTTCTTGAAAGTCAAGCAAGCAAGAAGGGAGTAAAGCGAAATATTTAAAGTATTGAGAGAAAAAAATTCACCAACCTAGTATTCTTTATCCTGCAAATCTTCCTTCAAAAGTGATGAAGAAATAAGACTTTCATACCAACAAAAGTAGGGGAACTTTTGCTGATGAATCTGCTTTGCAAGAAATGTCTTTAAAAAGTGCTTCAGAGAGAAGGAAAATGATATAGGTGAGAAAGTCAGATCTTCATAAGAAAGGAAAAGCAGTAAAGAAGGAATAAGTGAAGGTAATATTTAAAAGAACAATGTTTTATTTTCTTTACTCTTTAAAATTCACAGACAACACTGTGTGTATTTATTAAGTATAACATACCATTTAAAAATGTATAGATACATTGTACAATGGTTAAATATAACTAAAGAACATACGTTACCTCGAATAGTTATCATTTCTGTGATGAGAGCACTCAATGTGGTTTGTTTGCTTTTTTTTTCCCAGTACCAGGGATCGAACTGAGGACCTTGCACTTGTAAGGCAGGTGTGGCACCACTGAGCTACACACTCAATGTTTTTAAGAACACAGTAGACGATCATTAACTATAGTAACTGCTATAAGTTTACTTCTCCTATCTAACTATAATTAAACATATGGAATACTTCACAAATTTCCAATGTTATGCTCGCTCAGTGACCATTCTAATCTTCTCTGTCATTTCAATTTTAGTGTATGTGGTGCCAAAGTGAAAACATTTTGCAGGATACAGAATACTAAGTTGGTGGGGTTTTTTCTCTCAACACTCTAAATATTTTACTTTAGTCTCTTCTTGTTTGTTTGATTTCTAAGAAATCTGATGTAAATCTTATCTTTGTTTCTCTGTCGGTCAGTTTTTATTTCTCCGCTTCCTTTCAAGTTTTTTACCCTTTTTTTTTCCAAGGTGGAGGATCAGACCAGGGCCTGGTACATGCTAGTCCCAGGCCTAACTGGTGTAGATAGCATAGTCTACCCAACAACAGTAGACTACACATTCTTCTCAAGCTCACATGAAATATTCACTAAGCAATAAAACACAGCTTAACAAATATATAAGAATAGAAATCAGACAATGTCTGCTTTCAGAGGACAATGGAATTAAACTAAGATAGCAATAAAAGCAAGATCGCTGTCAATACATTTCTGAATATCAGTTGAACCAAAGAAGAAATCTCAACAGAAATTTAAAATTATTTGTGCCTAATGATATGAAAATACCCCTTACCAATAGATGGAGGCCACCATCATCATTCTTGTTATTATTATACCTCACCCTCTAGCCACAGCCCTGCCCTAGTCATGGATGAGCTCACCATGCTTACCATACCTTAGACCACCCAGATCCCAGCTCTTGGGTCTAGCTGGGTCATGGCATCCTGATCTTCCTGTCATTCCTGTGAAATCACACATACCTTGAGCTGCAGTCCCCATGAGTTATCACAAGTACTTAAGAAAGTTCAGGGCCTCCTTATCTCAAGCATTTCCACAGGCAGCTGAGGTTAAGCAAAGGCCCTAGGAACAGAACCCAGGAGTGCTGTAGAGGAGATACCCATGCTGAATAAGGTGAGGTCTTCGTGACCCCTCATGGCTCCTCCAGTTGTTAATATTTGGGAGATTCTCCAGTTCTCCACATTTCTTAGAACTATGATCTTTAGGCTAGATTATTACAAAATTCTTGATTTTAAGGTTTTATGAGGGAGTTTTATAAATGGTACTAAATGTGGTGAAGTGTACAAAAATTACTACCTAGAATTATGGCCCAGAATTATTTTTAAGAAGAGAAGGAACTACCTCTGATGGGGAGAAATGCTTTGATAAGGACTTTGAGTAGAAATCCAGACATAAGCTTGGGAAAGCTAAAGCCTGGGGTCCTAAGGAGGGAACTGGGAGGAAGGGATTAACATGGGTACAGGGGACACACATCTCATTGGACCATCTGGAGGGCATCAACTGTCCTTCACCTGAACTGTGCTTCTCAAGACAGGATCCTCCTCTGAACATTCCAAAACCTCTTGTTGGTCTACTCTCAGGAATGCTTGAGGGAATGATTTTATTGTTTATATGAAATCCAAGAGTCAAATTCATCACATTCAGGTCAGTATGGTTCAGGAAAAAAGCCAGCATACTTTGCGGGAAAACAGAGATTGTGGGGGTTAATGTGAGCCCCTTGGAATTTAGCAGGAAGAAAGCAGTGTTTCGTGCTGTGGTGGTGCAGTTCCTATGGCACCTAAGGACTCCATCACACCAGAGTCTATGGGAATGGCTTTCTCTAGAGGCACACAGCAGACAACCCAGCAACTGAATGTGACAGCCCTACCCTGAGGCATTAGAGGAAATCTTATCACCATTTGAAGAGACAGAGACACCTCCCTCTCCCCACCCTCCCTAGCTAATATTGAGGCCCAGTGTTTTCCTTAGGTTTTGTGTTTAAGGTTCTAAGATCCTAGGGTTCTGTGATTCCACAGTTTTCTTACTCCAACAATTTAGGAGTATAATAAAATTTTACAATTCTAAGACAAAAACCAAGACCATAACTTATGCCATTGGGCTTAGCACATTCCAGGCACTGAGCCAGGTACTTTTCACACTTTATCTCAGTTAAGCCCTAGGAGATAGGCAATATTATTCTCTCCATTTTGCAGATGTGGATACTGAAGCACAGAGAGTTAGGTAATCAATCCAAGATCACAGTGCCAGGGCTAAAGCGGGGCGGGGGCGGGATCTAACTTTAGAGCCTCCTTACCTCCTTACCTCACTGACATTCCAATAAACAGCCTCCTCTCTCCTTTGTCCTCACAGCCTCTTTGTCTATGAGCTGCCCTTTTTCCAGGTGAAGCCCCAGGTGCTGCAAGATAGATCCAAGACCCTTCATCTTGTGTTGAGATATGTCATATTGAGTCATACCG
The DNA here is from genome assembly GCF_000247695.1 of Heterocephalus glaber. The sequence continues at coordinate 2,164,546 of NW_004624892.1, read as the reverse complement.
TGTTGTAATAGGTTGTGTTGTGTTGAATGTGTTTGTCTCCATTCAACTGTAAACTCTTCTAGCACAACGACTAAGTCTGATTCCACCGAGTTTGAGTCTAAATCCACCTCTCAGTCCAGGAACTGGCACATGGTGGATGCTTAAAGAAATGTTTACTGTATGAGAGATTAATTGGCCACATGGGCTCCGGGGAGTGAGCAACAGTGTCCTAGATCATCCTCCTGAGATTGATTCTGCTGGAGGCTGGCAAGGCAGGCACATTTCTGGAGGCACCTGAGCAGGCAGAGCCAAGCCAGTGCTCATCCTTACCAGGAGCCGGAAGCCAGTAACAGGACAGACCCGAGACCCAGGTGAGGAGCAGATTGTAACTGGAATCAAAATGAGAAGCCTCCTGTGAGGGAGGCCAGGCACAGCAAGAAAATAGCCCCAGATGCCTCTAGTTGTCTGATTCTTCTTTACTAGGAGCTTAAAGGGGACATAAATACCCCAGAGTCAAGCATCCTTAGTGCTGTCTTTTACCCTCTTCTTGCTTCAGGAGGAGGGCCCCATCTGACACCCTGTATGGGCCTTGGAAGCTCTTCCCTAGGGCAAGACTGAGGTCTTTTCCAGGTGTGGGCTCAGGTCCTGCTGTGGACTTTCCAAATTCCTAAATGCAGATCAGATGCACGGTCATTTGAGCCTGTTCAAGGAAAAAGCTCAGGAGTTCCTACCTGCCAGCTTCTCTCCAGTGGGGCCAATTCTGCAGCCCAGTGGCCTCGTGGACCCAGGCTCTTCCAGTACTCACACTGCTGGTCCTCTTCACTGGCTGCTCTGCCTGGCCTTTCCTTCTTCAGTTTACTCCCCAAGTAACTTCCACAGGAGTGTTCTAAAATAAAAGTCTAGCACTGCAGATATAGCTCAGTGGTAGAGCACTTGACTAACAAGTGCAAGGTACTGAATTCAATCCCCAGTACAGCAAATAAAAAATAAATAAATAGGTAGACTATATTTATAATCCTCTTGCCTATGGCAGAAAGTTCTAATTCCTTGGTCCACCACGCAAGGCCTTTCCGGTACTGCCCGTGCTGACATTTCCAACATCACTTCCTCTGGTACTTGAACCTTAGCTGTACTCTAGTCACTGTCTCATGCCTTTGTGCCTTTGCCCTTGGTACTCTGTGCGGCTTACTCTCCTTAAATTTGTACTCATTATTCAAGAATAAGCCTTGCATTGGTTACACCCTGGTTTTATAACATCATGAGCACAATACCATGGAAGCAATAATTACATTGTATAAGTTGTTTGATTATGTTAATTTCCCTACCCAATTGAGAACTCCATGTGAAGTCATATATTGCCTACAGATTTATCCTGTGTCTGGCTCATAGACCCTATGTGTCAAATAAAGGAAAGAAGAAATTAATGAATGGCAATGAATAAGTGAATGAGACAGAGGCATCTGGTAATGATGTGGGTGAGGTTAGAGTGAGCAAGGAATTCTGATGAAAGAAAAGAAAACAAAGCCAGCTCCAAGAGGGAGATGAGGAAGCTGCCTCCTGAGCCCTATTGCCAGCTCTCTGCGGGGGTCCATCCTGTACCTGAGCTATGTGTTCTGAAATCCTCAGAATCTTTGTCATTTCCTCGTGTTTGTTGTTTCTGCTAACCCTGCCAGGAAACCCATCTCTGACCCTGCCCTGAGGAAGAGCTGCTCAGCCCTTGCCCCAAAATGCTGTCTCCTGTATAGGATGGGGTGGAAGGTGGGCTGCACAGCTGACACTCACTCTAGGCCCCAGGGCTTTCCTAGCCTGGAAGTTAGGCAGGCAAGGTCTAAATCAAGACAAAGAGACTGGGCTCGTGAAGATGGGGTGAGGTAGACCAGAAAGCTACAGGGCCAGGAGATGGGATCACTAGGCCCTCATGCTGTTCCTTGAACCCCCTGGGTGGATTTCCTGTTTCAGCTGTCTTGTATTTAGCCACATTCCTGATGACAAATCACTGCACAAAAAGGGGATCTGAGGGAGCCAGAACTGCCTGGAAGCTTTGGGGAAGGAGGAAGGAATTACTACTTTATTCACCACAGTACCTCAGGGCCCAACATGGGGCCTGCACATGGTAGAGGGGTACAAAACTATTTTTTGGAAGAGAGGGAGGAAGGGAGGCAGGAAGGTTGGTTGTCCCTGGTGGAGCCAAAGGGGTACAGGGAGGAAGCACCTCTAAGGTACAGCAATGGAGGTAAATGTGGGCATCAGAGGGTGTTACTTCCCTAGGAGAGTGGGGAGCAGAGGGTCAGGGTCTCCTATAGCCACTCCTCAGCTTGTCAAGCAAGTCCTCTGCTCAGATCTTGGAGGTCTGGGCCAGACATCTCAAAGGGACCTATCTCTTCTTTTAGATACCTTCCTTCCCCCAGTGTCAGGGGTTTGCATCCCTGGTGGGCATCAAAATTTTCTGCCAACCCTTAAATAGTGAAGATTGCTGAGTTTCTTTAAAACTTACTGGCTCAGAATATCCTTGGGTGGAGCCATAGAAGAGTCTTTCTTTAAACTGCCCCAGGAGATTCCGCCATCCTGTCAAGTAGGAACTGCCCACCAAATGGATCAAATTTAAACCCCAGCCAGCCATTCCAAGCCCTCTGAGGTCTGGCCCCAGTGTCCCTGTGCAGCCTTATGCCTTGCCCCTCATCCCAAACACACAGCCTCATGAAACTGACCACATTCTTCTGACATACTCAGGTTCTCTCACAACCAAATCTTGCACAAGTTTATCTTCCTGTCTTCTAGAGAACATCTACACTTTCTGCAAGGCCCAAGGAAAACTCCTCTTCCTCTGGGATGCCTTTCCCAACCTTTTTTTAGACAGCAAGGCAGAACTATTCTCTTTCCTATGAGCCTCCCAGTACCTTCTATCACCCTAGATCACAGCACCTGTCACTTTGCCCCATAATTATTTAATAATCCCTGTGCGAGACAGTTTGTACAAGCTGCTTTGTGTAAGCCTCCTGAGAATCCTTTGATGTAGATGATGATGATGGAGCAATGGCAATGGTAGCAAGGAAGTAGATAGCAAACCCTTATCAGGTGGAAACCCTGCTCTAAGGGTTCTACTTGTGCAGTCAGACCCCTTTATCTTCACTGATGTCTCTGTGAAATGGGTTCTTTTATTCCCAGGCCCATCTTACATCTGGAGTCACTGAGGCCTAGAGAGGTGAATTCACCTGCCCTAGGTCAACTACTAAGTGGCAGAGCCAGGACCTAACCCAGCCAGCATTCTGGGCACCCACTGAGCTTCAGCTCTTTCACAGAGGACACTGGGGCTCAGGAAAATCATTGGCTCAGTAAACTCACCATTCTCATAAGGAGCAAAGTCATAATTTGCATCCAATAACCTCTAACCCTAAGGCTCTACACTCCCACATGGCCCCTATTTAAACTTTCTGCTAAGTACTCTCCAAGCCAAATCCCCATTCCTGACCTGTTTAGCTCCTTTCGTTTCTCCCCACAACCCCCCAGAGACCTGCTTTTTCCTCTTCCCGCCAGATTCTCCCCTGACCTCACTCCCTCCCCATCCTGCCACACCTTGATTCACTGAAAGAAACACCCACCTGCCCTGGTCCAGGTCAAAGCTTTCCTGGTAGGCAGGGATCCGCCACACTTGTGAGATTTTCTTTTTTTGTTTTTTAATTAATTTTATTGGTACATATAAGGTATACAATATAATGACATTCATCATTGGAAATTTGCACCTTTCCATAATCCATCCTGGTTTTTATTTTTTCCCCATTCCCCTGCCCTCCCTTCAACCCCTCCACCCCTCCCTATCTACAAAGACTTTATTTCCATTTTTTCTTTTTCTCACATTAATTCCATTCCCTTCTTTCTTTACCCCTACCTCTCCCACTTCCCCTTCCCCTTTGCACCTTTTCTTCCTATTTCACATTATCTATTATACCTTTTAGTCCTTATTTACACTTTTGGTTTCTCACACTAGAGAAACTATTCGGTATTTACACATGTGTGTCCTATTTATTTCACTTAAGAGTTTGGCCTCAATGTACATCCATTTAGCTATAAATGTCTCTAGTTTTTCATTCTTTATGGCTGAGTAATACTCCATTTTATTTTTAAAAAACACATTTTCTTAATCCAGTCTCCAGTTGATGAGCAATTGGATTGTTTCCAAGTTTTAGCTATCACAAATTGTGCTATGAACATGGGTACACATATATGACTGTGGTATGATTCTTTTAATTCTTTGGGGAAGATCCCCAGCAGTGGAATAGCGGGGTCAAATGGGACTTCCAGTCCTAGTTCTTTGAGGTATCTCCATACTGATTTCCACAGTGGTTGCACCAGTCTACACTCCCACCAGCAGTGGAGCAGGGTTCCTCTTTCCCCACAGCCCCGACAGCATTTGTTATTGGTTGATTTCATGATAGCAGCCATTCTTTCTGGAGTGAAGTGGAATCTCAGTGCTGTTTTCATTTGCACCTCTGAATGACCAGTGATGCTGAACATTTTTTTTTTTGATGTTGAATATTTTTTCATATGTTTATTTGCTATTTCTACTTCTTTGTCTAAGAAATGTCTGTTCATTTCAGATGCCCGTTTTCAGACTGGGTCTTTAAATTTGGGAGGTCTGATTTTTTAAAGTTCTTTATATATTCTAGATACCAGACCTTTGGGTGAGGGACAGCTGGTGAAAATTTTTCTCACATTGTGGGTTGTCTCTTCACATGGTTGGTGGTTTCTGTTGCTGTGCAGAAGCTTTTTAGTAAGAAGAGGTCCCACTTATTGATTGTTTGTGCTAGTTTACGAGCAACTGAGGTTTTGTTCATAAAATATTTTCCTCCCCCAATGTCGTGAAGAGTTCTACCTAACCTCTCTTCCAGCCAGTTTAGTGTTTCTGTTTTAATATTTAGATCTTTAATCCATTTCGATTTTAGTTTAGTGCATGGTGAGAGATATAGGTCTAGTTTTAATTTTTGGCAAATTGAAACCCAATTTTTCCAGTGTCATTTATTAAAGAGGCTCTCTTTCCTCCAGGGAGGGTGTTTGGCTCCTTTGTCAAAGTTGAGGTGGCTGAGTGTGTCTAAAGTTGTTTCTGCATCTTCTAATCTGTTCCACTGATCCTCAGGTCTGTTTCTTTGGCATTACCATGCTGTTTTTATCACAGTAGCTTTGCAGTACAGTTTCAAGTTGGGGATTTTTGTTTTGTTTTGTTTTTTTGGTACCAGGGATTGAACTTGGGTCCTTGCTCAAGTTGGGGAGTTTGATACCCCCTACCTTGTCTTTATTGCCTAATATTGCTTTTGCTATTCTAGGTCTCTTCTTGTTCCAAGTGAATTTTTGGATGGTTTTCTCCAGGTCTGTGAAGTATGCTGCTGGGATTTCAACTGGGATTGCACTGAATTTATATAGCAGTTTTGGAAGGATGGCCATTTTCACTATGTTGATTCTTCCTACCCAGGAGCAAGGGATGTCCTTCCATTTTCTGATATCATCTTCAATCTCTTTTTTCAGAGTCTATAGTTTTCAGAGAAGAGGTCTTTGATTTCTTTTGTTAGGTTGATTCCTAGGTATTTCAATATTTTCGATGCTATTGTGAAAGGAACGGATTTCCCATCCCACAATCTCCCTATCTAGACTGAGGCAGGTTGAGGCAGTGGAAGAAACAAGCCCTTACAGCACCCCTCCCTGTCAATTTCTCCATAGGAGAGGGGTAAGATGGAAAATGGGCCTGCCTGGTCACCTATCAGGGCTGAGAGGTGGCTCTGATGGGGTAACAGGGCACAGGCTGTGTAAATGCTGATGTTCCAGCCAGGAGCACCTCCCTCCTGGGCCATGGTTAAGAAGCTGAGGTTCCCAAATCAGCTGGGAACCCAGCTCTCCCACCCTAGCAGGTTACCCAATATCCCTAAATATCCCATTCTAAAGAATGGGAATCACAACAGTGCATTTAGTCTAGAACCATCATGAAAACTGAGTATAGTGAATGTCTGCATGTAAAGGGTTACCAGCACATGTCCATGACATGATGGTGACAAATGTTCAGGGACGGGCCCTGCCTCCCTCTGCAGGAATCAGACTCCTGTGGGAACCTTGGCTCTCCAAGAAGTCCCCAGTGCAGCCATCCTGCCCACAGAGAATAACTCGAATTCATCATCCAGCCTGGTGCCAGCAGGTCCTAAAACTGCCTTGCTACCACAATTGTGGAAAAGCTCTTTACTCTCTCGTCCAATCCTTCATGACACCTGTAGGAGTTCACCTAGCCTCTGCTCCAGGCTGGCCTGAGCTCATCTCCAGCTCTACTGCTTACTTGCTAGGTAATCTTGGGCAAGTTATTTCCCTTTTCTGGGCCTTTCCTAGCCTCATCTGTAAAGTGGGCAGGACACTCTCAATCCGGGAGGGTTCCTGTGAGGATCACAATATGAGGCATTCAGGAAGTCAAAAATCCTTAAAAGCTCTAGTACCTTCATTTTCTGGATGAAAATACTGAGGTTCAGAAAAGTTCCATTGCTTGTTCCTCAGCCAAGAAGATGTAGGCTGGCCCTGAGTCCAGGGGCCCGACTTTTGCACAGGAAGGTGTCCTCCAGCTACTGAGTTTATGAGGCCATAAGGACAAAGGCCTGTGTGAGCATCCTGCTTGCTATGCCTCATTACACACTCATTAGGTGTGGCCAGCCCTCAGTACTGAGTCCTCCAGGGTGGGTCAGAGGGAACAGGGTCAGAGCAGGATGACCATGCAGGTGAGGCCATATGTCCTGAGCCCATCAGAAGCCCCACAGCCATAGAATGGAAAGCCGGGGACTTGTCCCAGTAAACTGCACAGCAAGGACAGTGCCTTTATGCCACAGCCAGAAGCATGACTGTTAGTATTGTGCTTCAGTGTTCCAGCCTGAGTCTGGGCAGAGAGATGCTGCATTGCAGTGCCTCAGCCTTGCTGTTGTAGTGGGGCTGCCTGCCAGTAAAAGACTGGAGCCCTGGCTCTCGGTCACTTTGACTCTTCTGGTTTTTTGGGTTTTGTTTATATATTTTGCAGCACTAGGAGTTGAACCCAGGGCCTTTGAACTGAGCTACATCCTCGGCCCTTTCTATTTTTTAGTTTGAGACAGGATCTCACTAAGTTGGTAAGTTGCACGGGCTGGGCTCAAGTTTGTGACCCTTCTGCCTCAGCCTCCCAGAGTGTTGGGATTATAGACATGCCCTACCATGCCTGCTTTTTTCTCTCTTTCAAAGACAATAATAAACTACCATGATAAGATAACATTTTTCACAGATCTGATTGACAAAGACTAAAAAGGCAAACCAGGCCCAGTATTGATCAGAGGACTGTGAAAGGGCAGGTGCTTTTATAGCTAGTAAAAAGCACAAGATGATATTTTTTAAGGTCAATTTGGCAAAGTCTTAAAACTGCACCTGTCCTTTGACCTTATAAACCCTTACCTATAAGAATTTGTACTGAGCTCTTAATACACAGTTGTTTGAAGAGTTGGTTATAATTGCTCCAAAATAAAAACTACCTAAAATATTCATTAGTAGGGGACTGGTTCAATTAATGATAGGCTATCATTCAGTCATTAAAAATTGCACTGAGCCCCCAGTTCCACCAGAAAAATATGTCAGGGAGGCTGGAGCTACAGCTCAGTGGTACAGTGCTTACCTGACATGTGTGAACCTGTGAGTTCAGTCTCCAGTGCCACAAAAATTTAATTAATTAATTAATTAAAACTTGTATTGGGAAAACATTTACTTACAGAGAAATGTTTATTATACATTAAGAGTTCAATACAATTTGTATCAGGAATGATATAAATAGATACAGCTGGGCATACTAAGCTTTTTACATTAGGGGAGGTCTTTTTGGATCCTTCCCTCTTGGAACCCAGCTGCCATTCTGTAAGGAAGCCCAGGCTGTCCTGCAGGGGACAAGAGGAGGACATGTGGAGAGAATGGTCCCGCTATGTGTTCACTGAATGCAGCTGCAGGAGGACCCTAGCTAACATCATGTGGAATGGAACTGCCTGGTCAATCCCCAAAATCTTGAGAAATAATAAATCATTGCTACCTAAAGCGACTACAGCAGTGGGTAGCTGAAACACTGTTTTTATATCCTTTAATCCAGAACGGATATAGAGCTTTTGTGCAGAAGTCTCAGGATCCAAGTGTCCAGCCTCACTGTGAGTCCCAGGAAACCAGATCCTTGAGTGACCCCAACTTGCTAAGCCTCTACCACTGGCTTTCACAAACTCCATCACACACTAGGTGCTTAACAAATATTTATCGGACAAGTGAATAAATGTCTTAGTTAACATACATTGTAGCCCTGTGAGGTAAGAATTATCACTCAATGATACCCATTCATGTCAGCAAAATGCAGATACGGTATTACAAAAGAAGAAAATAATCACCCCTAATTGTACTACCCATAGATAATTTCAGATAACATTCAGCATACATTTATAGAAATCCAACTATATGACAGCTACATACTTACTTCAGAAACTGTGATAAGCATATGCTTCGGTAACCTGTTTTTACCATTCAAAAATATTGTGGCTTTCTTTCCGTGTCCATGAATGTGTATCTCCAACAGTTTTAATGAACGCACATGTGCCTGTGTGACATCAGGAGTTATATACCCACCCCTCACTCACAGCAGGCCCTCACAGCCTTGTCTGCAGCAACTCTGGGATGTTACCTGTGGCAACCCTTTCGCAACAACGCCCTAGGAATTACCCACCCCTCAAATTTGTAGCAGAGCCCAGAGTTGAGCAGAGCTCCCTTCTCTGATTCCAAGGTCTCCTCTCCAGCCAGCCATGCCACTTTTCCTTTCTTACGAGCTAGACTACCCAGGGTTTGGGGTCTTTAACCTCCTCAGGGAAAGGAACAGCTCCTCCAGGTTGTCATCTGGTTCTCACTGCCCCTCGGTAAAGTGTGAGTCAGTTCCAGTGTAATGAATGAGTCAGCCAGTTTGTCCGTGATGAATATGCATGTGACTGCCAGGTGGCATGCAGGTGGGGGCTGGGCAGGGAAGCCTGCACTGAGGACACTGGCTGGGTGGTGGCTGCTGGGTTAGGAGGTGAGTTGTGTGCTTCCCTTCTGATCCAACTGCTGCATGGTAGATTCTCAAAGTGAAGAGGCCCAGGTTTCATATGTTATGTCCATTGAGGCCAGGGTCTAGGGGTCCCCAGACTCACCCTAGCTGGGCTTGTCTCTCTCTCTTTCTCTCTGACGTAGAAAGAGGAAGAGAAGTCAGAGAAGACCAGAGCAAAGCCAAAACTTTATTGCAGATATTGTAGGAACCAGCGGTACAAAGCCACTCCAGAGGAGTGGGGGCACCCAGATCCGGGTCACGGACAAATGTGGGCCTGCAGTGCTGTTTTATAGGGTAGAGACCCCATCTCCAACCCCTCCAAGGGTCACTGCTTGATTAGCTACTGGACCTGTTGCTTGGGGGCTAGGTTTGGTGGGCCACTAGGGGAATCCTAAGGGGAAAGTAACCTACTTAAAGAGCGGCGTACGTGGGACAGTGTAGCTACACAAAAACAGGTCTCAAAACCACGGGCTGTCAGCGTGGCTGCTGGCTGAGAATCAGAGACCCTTTCTCCTCTACCTCTCCAGGGGACCCAGTACCCTGACCTAACCTGACCTAAGGATCCCAGAACGTCCCTACCAATTGGCTGCCAAATTCCTCCCTCACCGTAGTGGTCTCGGTCTCAAGCAAGGAGTTTCACTGCTCCGTGCCTTAGTTCCCCAGCTGTGGATATATGAATGACTCTGGTCTTGCCTTCAGCCAAAGGAGTGGAAGACTCAAGAAAGGATGTGTGGGAAGGTGTTTTGCCCTGTTAGAAAGCGACAGCAGTATGAAGAACATTGTTATTTTACCTCTCTGGAGAAAATAGTTCTCAGAACAAAGCCAGCCTTTTAATTTTCCCATCAGCCTCTGAACTTCTCAGCATCTCTGAATCCCTCCAGTGTCCCTGCTGTTCCTCCACCCTCAGGGGCACCAGGTTAATTCCTTACACTCAATCTTTATCCTGTGTGCTAGACCCAGGGCCAAGGCACTGAGTCCTTCCCAGAGATTACTGTGGGCCCATTATACAAAGAGAAAACAAGGCCCACAGGGAGTAAGAAACTCACCAAAGATGGCACCGCTGGTGAGGGGTTGGGGGACTGGGCCATAAAGCCAGAGCTGAACTGCCCCAGCATTCTGCCCTTCATCGGGCTGCACCAGGTCCTCTCCTTCCAACCTTGGAGACCACTCCCCTCGCCAAAAAAATACCAGTACACAGAAACTGAGAGACAAACCAGGTGCATGCCTGTAATTCCAGCACTCAGGAGGCTGAGGCAGGAGGAGAACTGTGAGTTCAAGGCCAGCCTTGGGCTTTATAATGAGTTTAAGGCCTGAACTAGGTCATGAAACCCTGTCTCAAACAAAAACAAAAACCAAAAACAGAAATCAAGCAAAGTAGATGCTTCCTACCTTAAAGTAAACCAGTCTTTGAGGATATAAAGAGTTGGAAATAATACGAGTTGCCGTTTTTTTAAGTGTATGTCAGCCATCCAAAGGTCATTTTCTCCCTTCATAATCACAATCGATCTTTGAGGTGAGTACTGACATTATTCTCGTTCTACAGTTGGGGAAACTGAGACTCAGGTTAAGTAACACAGCCAAAGACCCACAGCCAGCAAGTCTCTCTCCAAAACCTGTGTGTGCTCTGCCTGCCATGTACTTCCAACAGCCTCCTTCTTCATTCATTCTTTGATTCACTCATTTATTAAACATTTATAGTCTATTTTCTGTGCCAAATAATTTGTTGGACAAGAGAAGAGTGAGATGTCTAAGACTCTGACCTAGAGAAATCATTATCTAAAGGGAAGATAAGGCTCAAATAATCGTAATCTAAGTGATAAGAGTCGGGCACAGGGAACTGCTTAACTGCTGGTGCCCGGTCAAGGACCGCACAAGCACTGCGGGCTTGACTCTTGTTTTTTCATTTAATGGAGGGGCAAAAACAGGGCCTGCATAATTTGAGGGAAAATTACTTTATTTCCCTAAACTTCAGAAAATGAAGAGAAGGCCAGGTGTGGTGGCTCTGCCTGTAATCCCATCACTTGGGAGGCTGAGTCAGGAGGATCGCTGAGAGTTTGTGAGTTTGAGGTCAGCCTAGGCTACATGGTGAGTTCAAGGCCAGTCTGAACTACATGGGAGACCCTCTCTCAGAAAACAAAAAAACCAAACAAAAAAAAAAAAAGAAGAGAAAAACATTCCTAGAGTTCCTGTGGGAATTAAATTAACTGAAATATTGTATTCATTCATTCAACAAATATGTACTGAGACCCAGTGTGTAGCAGCTACTGGTTTTTGGTGCTGGGGACACTGGAGGAAGCAGACAGGAGACATTACCCTGGAACCTCAGAAAGATTTTAAATGCAAATTCTTTTCTTTTCTTTTTTTTAGTACTGGGGATTGAACCCAGGGCCTCACACACACTAAGCAAGTGTCCTACCACTGAACTACACCTTTAGCCATTTTTAGTGAGACAAGATCTCATTAAGTTGCCCAGGCTGGCCCTTTAATTTTTGATTCACAGCTAGAACTCCCGCTTCAATGCTGGAATAGCTGGGATTACAGGTACCACCCTGCTCAGCCTTCTCTCCCCTTCCCCTCAAATAATTCAGCATAATATACATACAGAAAAGTGCAAAAATCCTGCCTATACAAAGACAGACAGCATCCCCCTGTGTAACCAGCAGCCTGATTAAGAAGCAGCATTACCAAACAAGGTCAGGACTAGGGTAAGGCAAAGAAGCGCTATCCTCCCATGTAAAATTTAAGGAGGGGAGGAATGCCAAAGACACTGAGCCATCAACATAAATTATAATCTTAATGTAGTGTTTTTTAAAAATCAAAATTAGTGCAAAGAATCCATGATGACAAAATATCCGTGCAACTGTGTGAAGCTGTGTCGTAACAAAGCTTAGGGCAAAAGGAAAACACCAGAACTGCTGATCTGGCTTCCACCTGTCTCCCCCTGATTACCAGCTCTCCTCATAGTTGAGACCCTCCCTTCCAAGAAGGAAGGGCTCTTCAGATACACATTCCAGTCCCACGCAGGTTCTTGTCTGTTTTTGAACTTTATATACATGCAGCCCCACTCTTTTGCATATGGCTTCAACAAGATGTCTGTGAGAGATATCCATGTTGTTGGAGGCTGTGGACAGATGTTTAAAGGAGAGAGAGATATGGTCAACTGTGCATTTTGGAGAGACCAAGGTGAGAGCAGGTAGAAGGAGGCATGAGCACTGGCTCTAGCCTGCACTGGAGGAGGGACTTCAAGGATGAACAAGAGAAATGGAGTCCGTCATTTTGTTTTTTGCTGCACTGGGATGAAACCCAAAGTCTTGCACTGAGCTACATCCCCAGTTCTTTTTATTTTTCTACTTTGAGACAGGGTATCGTTACGGGTATCACTAAGTAACCCAGATCTTCCCGCCTCAGCCTCCTGAGTAGCCTGGATGACAGGCGTGTGCCACCACTCCTGGCTTCCAATGGTATTTTGGAGGGGTAAAACCCACAGGCTTGATTTGGTATTGGAAGTGAAGGAGAAAGAGAGAAGTCAGGACGACACCATACTGGTGGGGAGACTGGCAGGGGTAGGGGGAGATGATGAGTTAGGTTTAAGTGTGGTGAGCGTGAGGCACCTCCCAGAGGCAGGCACTAGTGCTCTGAAGACGAGCAGGGATATGTTCCTTCAGTATCCTCCAGCAATGATGTGCGCCAGGGAGGGGCGCACAAAAGGATCAGGAAGGGATGCTGTAGAACTTTCTGGGAGCAGGAGGTTTGAGCAGGTATGCAAATCAGAATGAAAATATTAAACATGCAAAACTGTCCTGCCTGACCCAGCGGGATCTCCTAGAGGTTGGAATACCAGCCTTGCAAACACCATGTTTACCTGCAGTCCAGGAGGATCTGAGTTGCAAAACATCCTGTAGATTAGGGGCTCTCTAGACCCAGCACCTGTCAGCCCCCCTGGCATCAGCAGCAGTTGAGTCAGCAAAGGCTTTTCTCCCTGACACCAAGGACCCTTACCTTTAAAGGCAAAAGAGCCTTTTCCGGCCTCAGGCTGGCCTTACTCACTCCTGCCTCCGGAGCCGCTAGGACCCGCCCTACAGAGCACTGCCCCACCCCTCGGCCCCAGGGGCCCAACTGCGTGCTCTCAGACACGCACCAGGCGCCCGCTGGAGCATGTGCACCTGGCACCTCCCGACCAGTCCCCCAGTCCCAGGGACCTCTTTTTCTCCAGACTGGCTGGGGCTGGAACTTCTTGGAATCAACCCAGAAAAGCTCTAGTTCCTGCCAGGACTGAAGTCAGCCTCCAGAGAACAAAGCTGCCAGTGTGGGCACAGACTGGAAAGGGGACATTAGGTGTGTCCAGGCTGAACACTGGGGCTCCACCGCCTCCTCATCTCTCTCTAAAGCTTCAAGTAGGTGAGGTTGTGGGGAGGCTGGGATTTCCTTAGGTCCTTTATCTGCTTCAAAACTCCTGATGTTCCCCACTGCCCACTGAATAAAACTGACTCCTATGCCAGGCTTTTGGGAGCCTTGTGATCCCATCTCTTCAACCTTGTCACTCCTCTTTACCTTCACCTCCTCTCCCTCCCAAGCCCCTCCCAGCTAGCTGCACCAGAAAGGCTAGCTAGCCACTCTGGTTTAAACCACTCTTCCAGGCCGATGCCCCTCTCCCAGATGAAATACTAATGCCTCGGGCCTTCTCTGGTGCGCCCTCCCTAGACCGAGTTACATTCTGTTTCCCCAGACTCAGGTGGCCAGAGGAGCCACAGCCTTACTAACCAGAACCTAACTTCTGACCCAGGGTCTATTGCTCAGGGTGAACTGACTTCTCACGGTAGCCTCTAGGGGCCATAAAACCCCCAGAGAGAGAGGACACAGAGAAGTGGAATTTCAAGCAGGTAATGGGGGGGGGGTGTCTGTGTTTGGGCAGGTATGGTGGGTGAGAAAAAGGTAAAACGGTTTTTCTGGCTACTCTGCCTTGTCCTCAAGTGGCACCCTGACCATGGGGATGGGGATTTGACTGAACTGTTGACATCAAGAATTAGCACAGTACAGTTCTGTGGATAAATCTTTATGCATATCCACCCACCCTCCCTCAGGCTGACCCAAGAGGGGACTGTTGTGCGTACTTTATAGACATGGGTCTTGGGGCTCAGAGAAGAGAAGGAGCATGCTCAGGGATATTTGGCAAAAACTAAAACAAAAAAACCAGCAGAGCTGGGACTCCAAAGTCTGAGTGCAGGCCTCCACCATCAATCTCTGGATGCAGTCCATAGTCTCTGTCCCTTCGCCCATGATGATGGTCTGCTGCTTTTGCACCTGCTCTTCCCTCTGCCAAGAATGGCTTTCTCTCCCATCTACTTAGTGAATTCATATTCAGCCTTCCAAACCCTGCTCAGCACGACCTCCCCCTCCCTTGATGGGCTCTCAACTCCCGCTCCCCCTGTGGTACAAGCTCTGCTCTTATACATACTTATCCTGTACACTCGACTTGCTATTGCTGCTACTCATCCTCCCTCTTGTGTCCCCTCCAGTTTGGGGGCTCCAGGAAGCTAGTGTCGGGCTCTCATCCCTCTGTCCCTGGGAAAGGGGCCAGCACAGTGCCAGCAACTGGGAGGCAGCATATCCAGAGGGCTGGCTGTGTGAGGAAATGGGAGCCAGAGAAAGGCATTGAACAGGGAGGTAGCAAAACCCAAAAGTTACTGAAGGAAAGTCTGTATTAGCCACATTGGAAAGTAGAGACGGACAGACCAGCTGTTCACAGGTCCCTTCACTTGCTCCTTCCTCTACTCTTTCACCCTATTCTTGAGGTGCTCACAATCTGGGGTGGGGAGACAGATGACAGCAGCTGAGAAATACCAAAGGATGAAGGACAGAAAGACCCCCACTTGGGAAACCAGAGGCTCTTCCTGGTGGAGGACCCATTTTTTGGACACTTCTTGGCACGCTGAGTAGAGAAAGGGCTTCCGAGGCAGAGACAACCGCAGCAAAGGTGTGGGGCTAATGTGTGGGGTGGGGCTGAGCTTGTAATCTGGTGCCCTGAAGAAGGGCATCCACAGCCAGGCTTGGGGATCCCTCTCTCCATGACAGTGTCAGATGCATGAGCAGGATCATTACAGGATCCAGGACTGGAGGAGGGAGGGAAGAGAATATAAAGGTCCTGAAGACAATAGGGGAGAAAAGGAGGATGAGGTGGGAGTAGGAGCCAGTAAGACTCTGGTACCCTGATGAGGACAGAGGTGGAAGGTGGCCCAAACTCTCCAGGCTTAGCATCCAGAAGCTGGAGCCACAGGTAGGGTGGGGTGTGCCCAGAAAAAGACAGCTTTCCATTCTAGGGCTCCATGCCCAAACTGGATGCCCCTTGGTCAACACTGGGCATACTACTCAGGAATGCCAGGAGTCATCTTAGGCTTTCTGTTTCTAAAAGAAACCCGACCATGGTCCCCTCTGCCAAGAAAGGGAGCTAACACAGGACCTAACACTAGTCCTAACCTAGGATGGTGGCCAGACCTTGAGGCTGTCTCAAAGGTATGGGTCTAGAAGAGGAAACATGGTGAAATCAGATGACGATACCAGCACCACCACCAGTAAACATGCACATGCTGAGCATGTCACCAGCACACCTGAAAACACTCACCACCACTCATGGATTGTGTTATGAATTACCAGTTACCCCTGGGAAAGCCACGACCTGCAGACCAGGGGCTCGAGCCCGGGATCCTGCTACAGAGGATTTGCAGATGAGCTGCTTCAATGCCTAAGTCTCCCGTGCCCTTATCCATTCAGTCACCCTGCCTCCTCTCATGCTCTTCACACTTGGGTGTTACCATAGATGCACCTGGACTCTCAGAAGACGAGGCGATCTTAAAGCAGGCAGAGGTGCCAACCGGTACAAAAGCTTGGGGACAGGAAATGTGGAGGAGGAACGAGGAAGGCAAAGGGAGGGCTCAAACAGGGAGCAAGACCTGTATAGTCTTGCTAATAAAGAATTAAAAGGCACTTTCCACGTAGTAGAACGACGCGGTTCAAAATGCTTTACAAATATTAATTCACTTAATCTTCACAACAATCCTAGGAGATGGTACTATTATTATTCCTAATTCACCTTAAGTTACCCCGGGACACAGTGAGGAATCCGGAGTGCTAGCTCTGAAGCGCTACGCTGGGCGGCTCCCAGCTTGCCTTACAGCCGGGTACCAGCTCCTCCATTTTACCAGAGGCTGCTAAGCTCAGAGAGGTGAGCGCACTTGCCCAGGGTCACACAGCGAGCGCCCTCACGGGTCGCGGCGCACCAGAAGCAGAGGGGATCCGCAAGCAGAACTAGGAGGCAGCCAGAAGCCCTCCGCCCCTCCCCTGCCCTTCGCCCCCCTCCCCGCGGAGCCCCGCCCCGGACGTGCTAGGCCCAGGCCCCGCCCACACGCCCCTCCCTCCTGACACACCAACTGGCCAACCAATGGATGGGGTCCTATAAACGCTCCGCCAGCGCGCTCTCGGCAGTCAGGAGGCTGGAGGTGTCGCGTGCGAGCGAGCGAGTGGGTCGTGAGCCGAGGGTCCCGAAGTGAGTGCAGCAGCGCGCCGTTGGGCAGCAGACAGGAAGAGTCAGAGTCGCAGTCGGAGTCCGAGGACCAGAGCGGAACCTCACCCGAGAGCGCCGCCCGTTCGGCTCGTCGCCGCCCGCGCACCCGGCGCTGCTAGAGCCACCAGTGCAGAGCGGCCATGGAGCCCAGCAGCAAGGTGAGTCGTACGCCGCTGGCCCTCCCCTCCCGGAACAAAGGCGGGACCCCCGCGGACCGCTCAGCCGACCCGGGGCGCCCCGCCGCCCCGCCACGCTGTGCGCCCGTCGTGCGCGGCGCACCTCGGAGCCTGGCTCGGCGCGAGGCCCGGGCGCAGCGGGGCCGGGGCTCGGATCGAGGGGACGCCCGGGCGCCGCGTGCGCACTGGGCTCCCGCACCGCGTACCGGCTTCCTTCCGGGGCCGCGGTGCATCCACGCGGCCCGGTGGGGCCCGGGAACTCGGGGCCCGGCGCCGCACGTCGCGCACGACCTCGGTAGCGGCAGCCCTGCGTCGGCTCCTCCCGGAGCGGGGGAGGGAGCCTGAGCGCGGCGCCTATTGGTTGAGCGGGCCGAGCCCCCGGTCGGGCCCGGGCGCTGGCAGGAGCCTCGGAGGCTGGACTCGCCCGCGCTCCGCGCGGGAACCGGGCCCCTCTGCCCTCGTCCCCTCACGGCTGCAGATTCGCTGCCCGGCCCGAGGCGCATCCCCGGCTCTCGCGGTGCTGCGGCGGAGGGAGCTTCTATCAGGCCGGGCTGGAGCTCGGGGGCGCCTGGTCCCGGGATGGAGGCGAACGGCCGGTCTCCGAGCTTCTTCTCTCAGGGTAGCACGGACCCCAAGCTTTTGCCAGGTCCTGTGGAGATGTGCCCCGAGGAGGCGCTCTTGGTACGCGCGGGGCAGTACCGGGGCGGGGTTAGCGGGGAGGTTTGAGGGCGCCGCCACGAATCGGGGCTGGAAAGGGGACCCTGTCCTCCGAAGGACGAGGTCTCTTTATTAGAAGCGATCGACTCCCTAGACAAGATCTCTTTCTGGGAACTGGCTTGTCCTCCAGGGGCTCTACGTGAGTCTGCCCCCAGAGGTTCTTTTCAACAAGCCGTCTTTTGAGCCCCTCTGTGGGTAGGGTATTGTTTCCTTTCTCCCTGCCTCCTTTGCTGTTGTCTAGAATATTTACAGGTCACATTTTTCTTTTAAAACTTTTCTTTCTGTTTTTTGAGACAGGCTTTCCCTATGTAGTTTGGTCTGGGCTTGGATTCGCTGTATAGCCCAAGGCTATCCTCAAACTGGGGCGATCCTCCCGCCTTAGCTGGGATTACAGGCGGGTGCCACCATGTCCGGTTTAAAACATTTCTCATCTACTTGGATTTTCCCTCCTGCTCTGTTAGGAACACACAAGACTGTACCCTTTTTACACCTGGGACGAAAAGGCACCGACCATATCCGGAACTGCCCTTCCTGTGGGCTGTGGAGGTGTCCGGTGAGACTGAGCTAGAAAACAATCAGGCAGCGCTCAGCAGGATCAGGCCTCCCCTTACCTGTCCAAGCCAGACAATTTGCTTCGTCCTGCCTTAGCACTGAGGTTTGAGTGGAGACTTGGAGGAAGTTACCCAGGGCGCTGTGGCTGCACCACAGAGATGGGGAAAATGAAATAAAATGCAAGAGAAACGATTTTAGCTAATGACAAAGGTGAAGACCCTGGAAGTCCAAATACTTGCTCTTTTCCCAGAGCTTGCCTGGGCCACTTAATTTATTTGGGCCTCCATTTCTTCACATGCAAGGTATGGATAACTCTTTATACTTCCTCAAAGGAAGAAAACCTGACACCAGACCTAGGTATATTTGTTGGGTAGATACGTAAACATTCTGAGCGTGTAAGAAGAATGGAAGAGAAAATCAACAGCCACTTAGAGTTTACAGAGATGCTTTTGAAAATGCTTTTCACTGTTACCAGATAGCCGTGCTGTACTTTCTTATCTGCCTGGAGCTTATAGAAGAGCAGTAACTTTCCTAAAGTTGCACAGCTACTAAGTGGCTGAGTGGATGTGAATCCTGGCCAATGAGAAGGGACTTTCACTTCTGTCTCCACTGTTCTTTTTGCCAGCATTTCTTGAATTTTGTGCAGAATTTTGTTTGCCTTCAAGTGCAGGCTTTGTGCCATCTAGTCTGATCTAAATGCTGCAGCAGTGGGTGCTTTTCATATAATGCTCTCCAAACCACACTGTGCAGTCTATCAGAAAATCATTTTGAAGCTCCCGCCTTCCCAGTGGCTTATCCATATTTATAAATTCATGTACATGTACTGTTACATTAGTAAATGAGTGGAAATCTCAAAAGACAAGGACAAAGATAGCAGTTACACTAAACATTTTTTCACTAATTTCTCTGTGATCATCTTGTATACATTCCGGAAAACAGCCCTTGCCAGTTTTATCAGTGCCACAACCTTTTTTGTGCCCAATGTTAAACTCAGGCCGCAAGAGGTATATCGTGTGTGGGGTGTGTCTAGCTCATATGCTTTGGTTCTGCTCTGTTCCTCTTCTTGGAACTGGGGATTGACTCTGCCAACTTCCTGTGTTCCACTGTACTCCTCTGTGGCTCATAGTAATGAGTTTAACAAGTAGGAAATAGGGAGGGAACAGATGGAATCACCTGGCTAGCCAGGGCTTCACCCACGATCTCTTCTGGGGAGCAGGCAGGGATGAGCCCTGCCCCATATATGTCCCTCACCCTTTGTGAATAACTTATGGCTAATCACCCCTGTACTCCCTACTTTACTGACCACTCTCTGCCCCCTAGACAAAGTAGACATCAGAAATCAACAGGGCTCCTCAGCCTCTTAACAGTGCAGAGTATAGGTATTTGCTTGAGTTCTTGCAGATGTGGTTTTGAATCCCAGTTTAGCTTCATTACCTCATCTACAGAATGAAGACATTTTTTATCATTAGAATGTTTGTAAGAATTCAGAGGAAAAGTCATGGGTATCTGTCCCCATAGGTACTTCATGAATGTTCCTTGTTTCCTTGGACTCCCATCATGCATTGTGCTTGCCTAGGCCTGAGGGACCTGTATGTAGGCTTCAGCTTCTGTTTAGAAGTCTGACATTTGGGCATTGTGAACTTTGGGGGGTCATGATACCCAGTTTGTGAATATTGCTTAGATAAATCACTGAAGCTCCCACTGGCCATTTCTTCGCATTAGGGGCTTATAGGAGGCTGATTTGCTGAGATGGTACATGTGTGAGAGTGCCAGGCCCAAAGGCTGAGGTCATCTGGTGTGGTGGCCACTTAGGTTTCTTTCTTCCCACCCGTCTGCCTGAATTTGGGTCAGCTCTTGAATAGTTTGAAAGGGACTTCCATGGGCGTTTTCTTCCACAAGAAATAAGTCACAGTGACCACAAGGTCCACTGAGAAACCAAAAGTCACACATGCGCCTTCCACCCTAAACATGCCACTCTTTCCAGGATGATACTGGAGAATGGAAGAGAGTCAGAGCAAAAGACCATCCAGTTTGTAGCTTAGCCCTCCATTTGACAGATGAGGAAACTGAGGCCAGAAAACAGAAAAATGGTCCAAAATAGGCTGTCACAGAAGAGTTAAGATGTTTTATGGAGTTTTTAAAAAGGTGGTTTTTCTTCACACCCCTGTGCCCTGTGCCATCCTCTACCCACCCTACATGAACAGAAATTGTGCAGTAGGAGTCCTAACAGTTGGATTAGATATGCCTTGACTACTGAAACCTTTCTGTGAATGGAAACAAAATGACCTTGGAGAAGTGACTTGGTTTTCTCTGTAAAACGAAGGCTTCACTACCCCTGGTGGCTGTGGTGAATCTGGCCTTGTGCCCTGAGTCAAGATGGTGGCTATTTTCAGTTGGAAAGACCCCTTGGGTGGCTATTTTGGCAGTACAAACAGTGTAAACAGTTCCAAGATGATCCTTGTCCAGTCCGGAGCCATTCAGGGATTTGACCTGACTTGTCCCAGAGCTGGGTTAGCCCCAAATCCCCCATAATCAGCTTGTGACTTCAGGGAACTTAGCTTTGCCCAGTGCCTCCTGGTCACAGGGTGTCGGGACTCCAGCATCAAGGGTACAGATGTCTAGCTTCCCCCTCCCTGCCAGACTAGCAGTGCTGGGGAGGCCTGGAACAAAGGAGAAAGTGTGTGGCACTGGCTTGGGGCCTGCCACCTCACTCCTGCCCTCACCTCACTTCTAGAGGTGACAAAGCCCACTCAGTCTGGTAACCTGTGTCCCCAGGATGGCAGGTCAGCAAGGCTCCTGGCTGGACTCATGGGCTCAGAGAGGCTGTTTCCAAGCTGGCAGGCCCAGCCCTGGCTACCAAAACAAACCTCCAATTGTTACTTTCCTCCGAGGGAGGGGTGGAATGGAGCCGGAGGCTCTGTCATCCAGCCACCAGGCCTGGCAGTAGCTAATGCATAAACATTGGAGTTTTGTAGTAACCGAGCCAGAGACTCCCAGGCCTCAAACATGGGTAGGGAAAAGGTAGGACTCACCTCAGGGTGACTTTTGTCTCCTCAGGGCTTGTGTACCCTGAAAGGGAGACAGCTCTTGCTACCCCTCAGCTGATGGACCTTTGGGTACCAAGGCCTCTGCTGGACGGAACATCTGCCTGAATTGCTTAGGCCAGAGCTTGTCTCTTCCTGCCCTAGAGTTTGGGAGTGGGTGGGAAAGGGCCAGTGTCAGAAACAGCACTCCCACAGGACACATCTTAGGGGAGCTGTGTCCTCAGCAGTAATTGAGATTGACACCCACCCACCTCTCTGGGTCAGCAGCTGTGAAACTTACCTAGGAGTGCAGGGCCTGTGCAGCAGACTTGGAGCACAAGTCCATTACTACAGGCCCAGATGGGTCAGATGGCTGGCAGCAAGGCCCTCTGCTGGAGAAAGAAGGGGAACTGTCTTGGGATGGGCAGCCCTGCTAGAGGAAAGAAAGAGAGCCTCTCTGCATTGCTCCGTAGCATGAAGTGGCCCTCACAGCTGTGCCAAAGTTCCCATCCAGGGCCCTGGCCCCTGGTGCCCACGCTGCTCTGGGCTCGCCTTGCCTCCCTCCCCCAGCTGGAGGTACTGCCTGTGACATGGCCCCATTTGCCACATAGCTGGAGCTGATCAGGAAGCCCATCATCTATCCCAGTGGTCTTGGCTCAGGTCATTGCCCTCTATGACATGGTAATAGCAGTCCTCAGTGCCAGTGCCCTACATAGTGATGCCAACCTCTACAAGAGTTTCCTGCAGCCAGGCACTGGCCTGAGGGTGGGCTTCAGTGGCCCTGCAGCGAGCTTTGCCATTAGCATTTTGGGCAGCATTTGGGTCAGGGCATGGCCAAGCAGCCCTGGCTGTGGGCATGGTCACAGTCCTCACCCTTGCAGAAGTGCTCAGCCTCTGAGGTCCCAGTGTCACCTTCATCATTTTCACCAGCCGTAGAGTGTGATGTGAAAACCACCCCCTCCTCATTCTTAAACAGTCTGCATGGCACACATGCACAGGTAGCTGATGATCCTGGAAGTTCACAGTGTCCTAGTCCCATGGTCTGTTGACCATGTTCTTTTCCCCATCTATCCCATGCTAGGGAGCAGGATCCACCTCTCAGCCATCAGACCCCTGACCAATGAGGATGCCTCACTCACCCAGAGTTCTCCATGCATAAGGATGAATTAGAGTGGGTTTTCTCTCCACTAGATTTTTCTCTATGAGTTGACCTGTTAATACATCTGTGGAGTGACTCTTGTCTCCTAGTGACAGAAAACTTTTAGAGTGCTACACTGCAGGATTACATTCGCTGTGAGACTTGGAAGGCAGTGTGCTGGGCCTGCCAGGCTTTGGCACTGGAGCTGTGTCCATTAAAGTTCTCAGATGTGACTGGAAAAAAAAAATACTGAATTTTCCTTCTTTTAAATATAGGAGTAATGGAGCCAACTAAAGAGAAACAACAAAGTGAAAGGATAAACATCTTTTTTGTATCAGTTGTCACTGTGAGATATTTACCCTTTTTTGTGCACATGTAGATGCATGCCGGTAAATGTGATGTTTGTGCAATTGGTTCGCATTTCTTATGTTTTGCTCCGTGTGGCCCATTCTGCTCACCAGCCCAAGCCTTAGAGGTAAATACATTGTTTTTTCTCTGCAAACACATCAGGTGTCATTGTACAAGTTCAGTAACCTTTCTTCCTTAAGTAAAAGGTACCTTCTGTATACATTATACTTGGATTTTATTTTAAACAATCTTCCCTGGAACACTTTTCATGTCAAGTACATACAGATGTGTTGCATTCTTTCCAACAGCTGCGTAATATTCCATTACAGACATGTCTCACCACGGTTAAGAAACAGCACCCTCACACTTTCTGTATACCACTCACCACCTGATTTATGGCATGTATTTATTTTCTCTCTCTTTTTTTTTTTTTTTTGGTACCAGGGATCGAACTCAGGACCCTGCACTTGCAAGGCAGGCGGCAGAACCACTGAGCCAAACCCCTGGCCCTTATGTATTTATTTTCTTCCCTAGCCCTTGACTAGAATAATCAACTTCCACAGGCAGGAACTAGTTTAGTTTTTGCTGAGTCCCCGTGTACTAGGATAGTGTTGGGAGTATGCATTTAAGCACAATCTTTACTTTAGTAATTTATTCTTAGAAACCCCTGCCCCCCCCCTTTTTTTCTTTCAGTGGTGGGGATTGAACTGAGGGCCTCTACACTAAGCTACATCTCTAACCTTTAAAAGTTTTTTATTTTCTGCTGAGTTACCCAGGCTGGGCTCAAACTTGTCATCCTCCTGCCCCAGCCGCCCAGAGTGCTGGAATTACAGGCATGCACCACTATGCCCAGTTGAAAAACCTTCTGGAGAACTGAAGTTTTAAGGGAAAGGAATTTTTTAAGGTCACAGAAGTGGAGGAGCTGAGGCTTAAACTTGTTTGCTGAGAGTGACAGTAACCTTTGTATATGCCCAGACTTAGCAAATTCATTTTATCTTAGTTGAATTGATGCCCATCGAACCGCTGAATGCATACCCATACCAGCTTCTCCAGGGGCTAGTTCGTGAACCCAAGTGCCATGCACACAGCCCTAGGAGCCAGTTGTCTGCATTTAACACCCCATTATAGGATATATTTTTCAGGTATTTAGAAGCAATGATATATTTTTGCCTTGAAAGGCTTTAGAAATCTTTTCCAATTCATACATTGGGTTTCCATGTAGCAAACAGCTTAGGGAACCTGGGATTTAAATCGGTGGTTGACAGACTTTCTGTAAAGGGCCTGATAGTTAATATTGTCAGCTTTGTGGGCCTTGGGGTCTCTGCTTCAGCCACTTAGATGTGCTGCTGTAGTGGGAAAGCAGCCACAAATAATAAACACATTCAATGAGTGTGGCCAGTAAAGCTTATTAATGGTCATGGCAACTTGAGTTTGATTCAGTTTTCATATATCATCTCCCCCCACACACACACCCCCTCGTCACTTAGAAATGTAAAGCGTGTCCTTAACTGCAGGCCATATGTGGCTCAGGGGGCCATAGTTACTCATCCTTGACTTAAAGCAAAATCCAGCCAAGCAGCCAAAAGGTTCCTGAACTTGAGCTTGGGCCGTCCCAGATGGGAATGGTCAAGGCTTAGAGAATTACTGGAATGGAAATTGGCCTACCCGGAAAGAACCAGGTAAACACCTTGTTCCCTTCAGGGACCATTACCAGTAAGCAGGGGGAGGGCCTGAGCAGAAAGAACATAAAATTGAAGCTTCTCCGAGGCCCAGGACCCTCTGATTGTGTGCTTTTTCTTCTCTGAGCCTCCCGTTTCTCCTCTGTGAAGTGGGAGCAATCTGTCCCTGGAGTGGAGCATATTCACGGTGGTTAAATCAGGACGTCCACCGAGCCCCTGGCAGGATGCCCGGTGACTCGCTGGTGCTGCCGATAAGCGCCCCAGCTCTGTCCTCTCCTCTCTGCTTCAGACATTGATGAGCACCTTCTGCTTCCAGGGCCACCATGGGGTGTAGGGTGGTTCAGTCATGCAGGCGTCTTGTCATCACTAGGAGGCTGGAAGAAAATGACTTCAGGAAGAATCAGTTCTCGAGGTCACCCAGAGCCCAGGCTTCTGTGGCTAGCCCATCACCTTTGACAGGAGTCAGCAGGATAAAAGGAGTCAGGGGCAAAACTCCAGGAAGGAGTCCAAAGAACTCAGTGCTAGCCCTGGCTTTTGTTTGCTGAGTATCCTCAGCACCTGGGCTCCTGGTATATTAAATGAGGGTGTTAACAATCTGCACCTTCTTGGGCTGCTTTCTTTTTTAATGCCTAGAACTTTGTTCCTATGAAATCTTAGAAAGGAAATGTTGCCCAAAATAAATAAAAAGAGATGTCATGGATCAGGTGAACCCCTGCCATACCTCTCCCTGCCCTCCTTAGACCTATAGACTAAGTGCTTAGCCTGCGCTTCATGCTCCAGGCCACCTCTGAACATCATGCCAGAAGCCGTGAGAGGAGGATGAGGTGGAGTGATGTCTGGAGTCTGCCAGCTCAGGATCCTTCTACCACGGGCCATGCCCTGACTCTGAGGGCGGTGCCAGGTGCCCTCCCTCTGCCAGTATTGACTGAGAGCCTGCTGCGAGGCAAGCCCAAGGCCCCAGTGATGCTGAGGAAGGGCACACAGGCAGGGGTCAAAAGGTCAAATGTTTGGCAAGTCATGTACACAGGGTGGCTATCATCCCAGCGTGTGGGAACCAACACATCGTCAATGGCTTGGGGTGAGGGCACTCAGTGGGCCTCAGATCCCCAGGACTCTCAGAATTGGCATGAAAAGGGCATGGAGTGGGGACATGAGGCATCCTCCTGTATGCTGGAGCCTGACTGAGCCCAGGGCTTTGCTGAGCTGAGAAGCCTGTGGCACTCCTAAGAGAGTTGGGATTTGAACTTGATCTGACTGACTTCAAAGGTCTCCCAACTGCAGCCCTGTGGGCATGAAGTGGAGGGTTGGGGGAGTGCATTACCCTGTTCCCACTTCTCAGAGTTCTGACAGTCCTGCACTCACTAGGGGTTTGACGAATAGCTGAGTTAGGATGAGCACTCTGGGAAAACCAGAGTTTTGCCTAAATCCATAAGTTTAGTGGGATTTAAAAAAAAAATTTTTTTTTAGGACAGGGTCTCAGTATGTAGTTCAGGCTGGCCTTGAACTCACTATGTAGCCCAGGCTGGCCTCAAACTCAACAGCAATCCTGCCTCAGCCTTCTGAATGCCAGGCTCGCAGGCGTGTGCCATAACACCCAGCTTTTCTGGTTTCTTTTGGTTTCTTTTGTTTTTTTAACAATTGTTCAGTGCTAATGCCTACCTGGGCACTCTAGTTGCAGAGATGAAAAAACCCAGCTTCTATTTTTAGGAGTTCCCAGAGTGGAAACTACAGAGGACACAGCAGGTGCCAAGGCCTAGAAAAGCATGGAGTGCTATGGAAGGTCACCCCATCCCTGGAGAGCAGTGATAAACCACTGAGAGTCCCAGACTCTGGATTCTGCATTGTTCCCCACCACCACTTTCTCTGAGTCATCAGCGGTACATCAGCTGGCCACTTAAGTAAACACAGGTTGAGTAGATGGACTTACTCACTGTGCTTCATTTGCAGCCACAGGCAAACTGGCAGATGAGCTCTGGTGGCCTTTGGCAAGCACTTGTCAAGGAAGCTCTTCTCTGCTCCCTGATACAGAATTTGACAGCGACTCTAAGGAGGAAACATTAGCCCCATTTCCTAGGTGAAGAAACTGAGGCCTAGCGGCAGGGCTAGCAGGCTTCCAATTCCAAGGTGAAAGGTAGCACTCACTGCATTTCAGCCAGAGTTTTGATGCCAAGCCCAGCAGTGATCAAGCTGGTGTAGTGAGTGCAGGAGATGGGAATAGGAACATATCACTGGTCTCAGTGCTGTGTGCCTACAAAGGGTCCGGGGCCCTGCTCCTCTGAGACAGCTCACACTGAGCCTCATGAGCACTCTGTTTCTTAGCCTGATGATATCAGACCCTGTTTCTTTCCCTTGCACGTACTGTTCCATCTACCTGGAATGCAGTCTTGTCACTGCTTTTCCACTTGGCAGGCTCCCTGCTTGCTCTTCACAGTCCAAATCCAATGTCACCTCCTGGGAACTCATCTTTGATTGTCCCCAGGCAACATTAAAAATCTTTCTGGGGCACCCTCAGTTCCTCATACCACCCCTTTTGAAGCCCAGACCACGCTATCTTCATGTTGTCTTTGAGTGCCTCACCTCTGGGCCTCCACGGGTCCCCCACTGGACTGCCAGCCCTTTCCATGATGGCAGGACTTGGAGCTGTTCGATCCAGCATGAGGTCTGGAAAACGGGTCACTGAGAATTTTAGTGAGTTCTAATGCAGCAGCCTACCTGGGTGGATGTGGATATAACCCAGGGTATCTATCGTAGGCAAGTTTCTAAAGTGAAATTTGTCTTTGGCCTGCCAGTGGCAAAGTTCTGCAGAAGGGCTTATTCTTGGCTCTCAGCAGCCCCTGCTACCAGGTGAATAGCTGCTTAATAGGGCCCCAAGAACGGCTTCAGAGGTTCAAGAACCTCTGGAACATCAGAGCCAGACTTTTAAAACAAGGCCTGTAGTATTGGAATGGGCCTCACATAGCCTCTGCTGCAGCATCATTCACTGAGCTGCACTAGCGTAATTTTTCATTAAGCATTTTTACTTAAATTGCTTTGTTCTAAGTAATGTGAAGCCACAGGCCTTGTACTTTGAATAGTTGATCCATTCACATGGTTCAGAATTCAGAAATGTGCCAAAGGGTATAAAATGAAGTTTCCCTTCTATCCCCTCCATAGCCACCCAGGTCCTCTAAGTACAGTACATCATTACTTTTCATGTGCATTCTTTTCATGTGCGTGCATCTCCCCCAGCCGTATCAATTTTGGTTTTTTACACAAAAGGTAGTATAAAATACACAAATCTGAAACTTGCTTCTTAAAGCTAACTTGGAGAGTGTCACAGATTAATACATGAAGAGCTTTATTTTTATATATTTCATTACATAGCTATTATACCACATCTCATTAAATCATAAGTTTGCATTGCTAGTTTTTATCTCCATTCTAACATGTACCAGGAAAATATATGTCTTGCACACCATAAGTATCACACCGTGGATAACTCTGAACTCGTGCATGCAACTCCTGGGACAACCAGCATGTGGCAGGGCCATCTGTCACTGCCCAGCCCACATGCTCGTGCTGAGTGCTGTACCACAGACTCTTCAGTTACCAGTGGTCATCTATGACACTCTGGCTGGTCCTCTGCTTGGCCGGGGACCACCAGATGTTTGTCACCTACTCACTGGCCACTCACTGTACGGCTTCTGGGTCTGTGGCTCCCAAAGAATTGAGAGAAGGGAGACTCTGGGGGACCTTTTGAGTTGAGCTGTGAAAGACAGGACTTAAAGGGACTGCCATGCACTGTGGCAGGAGAAAAATCCTTGCATGTAAGATGAGCATCCAGGGGTTGTCCACAGAGGGGCAAGCAGACAGACAGGCTCATTGTGATGTAGAGTGGGCTCTGAGCTGTACCCTCAGGCCTGGCGAAGCCTTTTTCCTTTCTCGGCCTCTGACATGAAAACCCTGGCTTTTGCAATCCTTGCCTTGTGGGCTTCTAGAGACTGAACAAGTTCTGATTAACAGCTACACCCAGTGATCTTAAAATCAGGGCTGCTTCTGGGTTCTTTGGGGAAACAGAGGCGCGGAGACCCAGAGCAAGCCTGCGGCTGACCTGAGACTGTATTCCGGTCTCCTATCCTCCTCCAGACTGTCCTGTGATTCAGGCTGCTGAGCCTCCACCCTCGCCTGCAGTGCCCAGCTCAGTGCTCTGCAGAGTGACCCCACCCATTTCTCTGGCATGCCTCCCCAGGCGCCATACTCCTATAGCCAATTAGGGGCCTGCCACATAATCACATTTCATGGCTGCTTCATTTTAAAAGTCATAAAGTCTCTACCTTTCTCTAGCCAGGTGGACAGCTGGCTGGCCTTTCACCTGTATGTAAGCAGGGCCTTTCACCTGCTGGCCTCTTCTCTTCCTGTTGCCTCATGCCTTAGGCTGCCAGGGGACAGAACCTTACCACCCTTTGTCCATTAGAAACATTTTGACCCAACACTTGAACTCACCTTGTATCATGTTCTTTTCCAAAGCACTCTTCTAGCTGGTGTTTCGTCTGTGTCCAGATAACTCTGGGAAACTTGTAGTTTGGGGGCCATTGCTGTGAGGAGCACTGAATGGGAAGTCCAGAGCTGTGGCTTTGCTGGAGACCCCTGAGTGATCTGGGACTTGTCTCTTCCTCTCAGCTCAGTTTTCCTGCCCTGGGAATGGTGGGAAGTGGAGAGCAGGCAGGAATATGTCTCCAAAGCTGACTGTGCCCATTTTGTAGATAAGCAAACAGAGGGTGGGGAAAGTAGTAGGGTGGGGAAAGTAGTGGGGTGGGGTTCACAGAGCAAGTAGGGAGATGGGCTGGAATCAGAGGTCAATACCTTTGGCTCCAAATCCAGAACACCTCCCCCCCCACCTGTGCTGTCTGTTCCTTTCTTATAATTTGGCCCCCTTGCATGGCAGGCTTGATTTCTGGGTCTCCTAATGAGAGTCTGGAGCCCAAGTATGGCCCTACCAGGGGAATGAGACCCCAGAGAATCAAAGGCCTCCCTCTCTAGTCAGAGGGAGAAGATCATGACTGTCTTCTCTCACCAGGAAAAGGTCTAGATGTCAGCTGGGCCAGTTTGGGCACCTGAGGTCAGGAAATGGCAGAGTTTCCCTGGAGGAGAACAGGTGTCGAGCCAAGAGTCAGGCAAAACATCTGAACATGGGAACCTGCCAGCCTCAGCCCTGCTCTGTGATAACCTGGGCTCAAACATGCCTGTGACTGTGGTTTGTTTCTCTGCAGAAGGTGACAGGCCGCCTCATGCTGTCTGTGGGAGGGGCAGTGCTTGGATCTCTGCAGTTTGGCTACAACACTGGCGTCATCAATGCCCCCCAGAAGGTGAGTACCACGCCATCATGGCCTCCAGCTTGCTGTGCTGCACCACGGGTGTGCACTCACACACACACACACACCCCCACTGTTACCTGGGCCTCAGAATCATTGACATCAGCTTAACCGTCAGCCTCCCCAGCTGGCACTATAGAATCTCAGGGCCCACAGAATTCTGGGCTCCACTGAATCCTAGGACTTCAAGATCATCTTGTCCAACCTCCCACCCAACACAGACATTTATGATAATTAAAGCAACACTCAGTTTTATGTTGCTATACTGCAGTGGAATTCTATTCCTGGTTCTTATCTTGCTTGGCGCCCACTATAGACTCCAGGGTGGGCAGGCAGGTCAGCAGCAGCCATTCTTCCCTTTCTACAGGCCGGAGAATGGCTATAGATAGAAACCCGCCCAGCATTACCCAGGCAAGTCAGGCAGAGCTGGTACCCAACACCTCCCCATCGGGCCCTTGATGCTCATACCCGCTTCCACTCACAGCACTCCTCTGAGTAAGGCATCCAGTTCTGGGCTGAAACTGCATCCTCTCCCTGGAGGCCCAGTGCCAGTCCAAGCAGAAATGGCGTCTTACCCTAGGGAAACGCAGGGGTGGAGGTCTGACTTTCTCCCCACAGTGCATCCTAAGCCTGCCATCACTTGTTCCTTGGCATGTCAAGACTGGAAGGGAGGGACCCTGGCCATCCTCTCTAGCCCCACCTTTGCTTTAGGGAAGAGAGGAAAAGAAAGGATATAGGGGCAGAAAAGGAAATTGTAACAGGTCTCTTTGTACCAGGTGATTTTCATGTATGCATTTATAAAGTTGGGTAGTGGTTTCTACTTTATAGATCCAGAAATTGAGTGTGAGGCATCTGAGGCAATTGTTCAGCAGGCCCAAGGTCACATACTAGTGAATGGTGGATCAGAAGCCAAGTTCTTTTGTTTCCACAGCCTTAGGCTGTCTTCCTAAATAATTGCCCTGTCATTTAAAAACACCTTCACAGGAAGGATGAAATGAGAGTGGAGTCCTCCTGTCAGGACCAGGCTCACTGTCCAGACAGGTGGGGCTGGAAAGTGAGTGTGACTGGTCCGAGGACATGTTCCTGTCTGAGGAAGTGGGCAGTGTGCACAGACCCAGGGCTGGGCTTCTTCCAACTGGGCGGAGGGTGGCTGTGGTGGCCACGCCTGGTTCTGGGGAGCAGGTCACCAGGAACTCAGCTTGCTGCATCATGCTTGGCTGCAGTAGCACTGACAGGGACTTTTCCGAGTTTGCCTAACATGGCGACTGTGGGCCCATGCTTGGAACAGCCTCGAGCCCAGCTTCGATAAATGCTCTGAGCACCTCTTGGAGCTGGCTTCCTTTGGGAATCTGTATAGGATGGGGTGGGGTACAGATGAGGACGAAATAGGGAACCTGAGTCCTCCACCTTGGTGGCACGTTGAGATCCCCTGGACGCTCTCCAGATTCTGATTTAATTGATCTGGGATGAATATAAAGCTTCCTAACCGACTCTGATGTGCAGCCAAAGTTGAGAAATGCTGGATTAAGTGATGACGTCTTGACTGTGGTCACAGAGTAAGTGTGACTAGGACTGTCAAAAGCAGAATAGAGGAGGTGTGTTTCAAAAACAGAACAGGGTAGGGTGGGTAGGGGTCTGCAGAGGAGGCAGTAAAATGCCCAGAGGGAAGAGAGCCAGGCAATCTGTAAATGGTGACTAGTTTTCGATGTCTCTACATGGAGGAGAGGGAGAAATGGGGAGCCCAAAGCAAGCCGAAGTGGGACCATTGTGGGCCTTGTAGTTTGGGCTACAGAGTGTCAGCATGATGTGGTATAGTCAGAATGGCACTGGATGGTGGATTTCAGGACAGGACCTGGCAAGGACAAGCATCATATCTGCATCTTAGGAAGTGGATTCAGGTGTCTGGCCTAATGGGATGGATCTGAGAATGTGGGACTAGATTCAGGGACACTAGCGAGAAGGCTGCTGCTGCACTAACAGGATTAGAACAAAGCTTCAGATGGAATGGATGGGATTCAGTCACTAGTTCCAGGTGAGGATAAGAGAAGTTTCAAAAATGGCTTCTGAGCTTTTGATTTTGGAGATGAGGGTTCTCGAGGAGGAACAGCAGGGGAGGAGCTGGTAGATGTGGGATGTGCAGGACCTGGGGTTTAATGAGGCGCTGCTGGAGATGCACTGGAGGCACTCGTGCGTATGGGTCTGCTTCTTAGATCCAGGCTGGAGAGGAGCCGAGGGTCCATCACCGGTGTCCAAGGGGGTGTGGAACGAGATCTGGGGAGACTGGAATAAAGAGAGAACCAAGGCTCACATCCCTGAGATCAGCCCCACAGATAGGAGAGGACCCAGAGCCTCAGAGACAAGTTTTGCAAGACAAAGGAGAGAGATGATGTGGCCTTGTGGCAGGCACAGTGGTGTAGAAACCTCCCTGTCGTGGCTGAAGAGGGAGAGGGAAGTGGAAAGAGTAGAAGTGGAGCTGGGTGTAATGTTACACAGCAGTCGTCTCAGCTACTCGGTAGACTGAGGTGGGAGTATCACTTGAGAAACCAGCCTTGGGAACACACAGATCTAGTGGCATTTCCTGGCCAGGCACACAGGCAGTCTGTTTAATTTCGCACGTTCCAGGCCTGGCCGGGTGTTTCTAACCAAGAACAGATTATAAGTGATCAGTTTAACTTGGGAAGAGGGGGTAGCAGGCTGGAAGAATAAGAAACGCAAGTCGAGGTGATAGTGTAGTGACCACCATGCCTGGGTAGGCCCTTGAGTCATTGTCCCAGGAAGACATAATGATTCAGTTCTGGATGAAACTTTTTTTTTTTTTTTTAGTACAGGGGATCGAACTCAGGACCTTGTGCTTTCGTTGAGGCAGGTGCCAGAACCACTGAGCTAAATCCCCAGCCCAGTGATTCAGTTCTGTAGATACAGTCATTCCACAAGGACTTAGCACATGTCCACTGTGTGCCAGAGTCCACCCCAAATAGCCTGGTTGCGAGAGTATGGCAGTGAACCCTTCAGGGAGCTCCGTCATAGGTGATCTGACCTGACCCTGGCCCTCACCCCCACCCAGGACTCCCCATCCAGAAGGGGTGGGGGAGGCCCCTTGGAAAAGCCAGGCACAATTTCCCGTGGGTATCCATGAGGGATTGGTTTCAAGACCGACCCGCCCACCCCCCTACACACACACAGATACCAAAATATTCAGATGCTCAAGTCCCTTATAGTATGGCTTAGTATTTGTACATCACATACCACATCCCCCCCACATACTTGAAGTCATCTCTGGATTACATATAATACATGATACAATGGTAAACGTGACTGCCTTGTGGTACTGTTTGGGAGCTACCAACAAGGGAGAAAAAGGTTATTCATGTTCAGTACAGACACAGTTTTTATTTTCAAATATTTACGCTCCCCAGTTGGTTGAACCCACCGATAGGGAGGCCTTCCAGATGCTGGGAAAGCAACAGGAGGGAGTGACTGGCACTGGGCTGGGTGATGGGAAAGACAGGAAAGGCTTTGTGAAGGGTTTGGCAGCCAACTTAGGGTAAGTTGGCCTCACAGGGAAGGAGGGCTAGGTATCCAAGCAAAGGCAACGGCGTGTGCAAAGACGCAGTGGCATGAAGTACTCCCCAGCCTTGTATTGCTGACTGCCTGCACTGCCTGCACCAGCCTCCCTTGTCTGCGCCAAAGGACTTCTCTGAGGAAGCAGTGGTGTCTTGGCCATGCTTTCATGAAAACACTGCCCACTAATGGTGAGGAGGCCAGTCCTGCTGTTCATTACCAGAAGCTTGTTCTCTGCCATAAAACAGGCCCAAAAGGGCTTCCTTCTGGAAGTGTTAATTAATTAATCAAGATATTATCTTAAATGTTTACAAAGCACCTACCCTTAAATCACCTCTTCCCTGAAGCTCTGTGAGGCCTGCAGGCTGAGATAATCTTCCCTGCGTTTAGATGAGGGTACGAGGCTGGGTGAGGGTGGCTGGCGGGTGGGAGGCTGAGCTGGAGCTGGACTGCAGATCTCTTGCATCTCCCACCCTGAGCCTTGCCCCTGCCCCACACTGAGTAGTAATGACATCCCTGGGACATCTATACCACGCGGTCCCTCTCCCTAGCGGAGAGGGAGGAGGTGGAAGAGGCAAGCCCAGCCAGAGGGAGCAAATAATGCAAATGTCCTGGGCCCATCTGGGGACAGCCTCTCCCCTCCCCAGTGGCGGGTCACCGTGAGCCTAATCATTACCCAGGCACAGTGCCAGCACGTCTGAGAAATGAGGCAGCCTCAGAAGCCAGAGAGATGGGTCAGTGAGAGAGGGTCCTTGGTCCTTGGAGGAGGTGAGGTCTGTGGGGATGACCTAGAAGTGACAACCAAACTGGGCTGAAAGCAGGGCCCTCATTTCAGTCCAACCTTGCGTCCCTCAGGGGAGCTGAGCTCCAGGCTCCAGGCAGCCTCTCTATCTCTGTCAGGATCTAGAGTTTTGGGTCCCCTCTTTCTTTAACTATCACCACACACCCTTAGAGCTTACTAGCTCAGGCATTGTTGTAAGCACTTTAGAATTGGTAATCCAGTTGTTCCTCAAAATAACACCATTAAACACACACCATGATCCCTGTTTCGTAAGAAACTGGAGCGCGAGATGGTAAGCAACTAAACCGAGGATACGCAGCTAGTGAGTGGCAGAGCTGGAATTTGAACCCAGGAAGTCTGGCTCTAACCTGTGCCCTTGATCACTGTGGAGGATAGATGGTCAGAGGTGGGCACCTTAACACCCTTTCCCACATGGGAGTGCCGCCCAGCTGGTCCCTCGTGCTCGGAGTTCAGAAGTGAGTCAAGCCCAGTCATGCACAGGCGTCTCAACGGTTTCCCACACACAGTTGCACAATCTCTTTTACTATCACACCCTGTTAGAGCCGTCATTGCTTAAGCCCCTCGGTTAGGTTTGGCTTCTTCCTCAGTGAGTAATGACTCTTTCCAGTCCTGTGCTGGGCACTAGTGACACAGGTAACTCAGACCACCTCTGGGTTGAAGTCCAGTCTAGAGGGAGCACGGGTACCTTGTAGTTAGCCATCCGTGGGCAGTGATGGAAACGTGGACAGGCTCCATAGGAGTGAGGATATTCAGTCCATCTCGCAGGGCTGCTTAATCTCAGCTCTGTGGACGTTTTTACTGGATAATTCTTTAGCGTTGCTTCCTTGTGCACTGTACAGTGTTTAGCAGTATCCCTGGACTCTGCCCACTAGATACCAGGAGCCAGTGTGACAGCTGAGGATGTCTCTGGACATAGCAGGTGTCCCCTTAGGGGCAGAATTGGCCCAGTTGAGACCCACTGCAGTAGGGAAGGAAAGGTGGTTACAGGAAGGCTTTCCAGAGGAGTACCTGGGTGTTTGCTAATGATGTGTAAATGAAAGTGCAGGGGTGTGAGGGGCTCACTATGTCTGCCCAAACAAGGGCCTGTGAGTCATAGTGTAAGTGAGGAGGCCCTTCATCCTGAGGGCAGAGAAGGGCTTTACCTGGGGCTGCCACTATGAGATGAAGGTCCCTGCATCTTCAGGGGAGGCTCTGGAGGCCATGGACCATGAGCAGGCTGCTGTGGGAGACAAAGGCTTGGCCTTGGTTTGGAGGCAGGTCATGGGTGGCTTTCCAAGCAGCCTGGGTGGTCCTGTCATCTGCTATGGGTTGGGCCCAGCTTTTAACTCTAACCTGGGCCTCAGGGAGAGGCCCTAGGTGACCTCCACATGGAACATCTGGCCCTGAATCCCTGGCTGACCTTGAGGTGTGGCTGAGTTGCTGTAGAGACATAACTCTGAGCTGAGAGCTGGGGGGGAGAGGAGAAGCCGGATCAGGGGTCAAGGCCAGGCTGTGGGCCTGAGTTGGACAAGCCTACCCTTTCTTCCTCCTAACCAGCTGAAAGCCAGCTGCCTGTTTAACCCCTTCATCCCCCAAGTAACATCCAGGAAAGAGGAAGGAGGGCTGAGAGGGAGCTTTAACTCAGTAACCTAGCCTAGGGAGCTTTGCTGGGGATGGAGTAGAAGACCCAGGCCTTGTAGGGTACTGTATCCAGGGAAGGATGATAAGACCAGCCAGAAGTTCCCAGACAAGCCTCCTGGCAGTAGTCTAGAATCCTGGATCAGGGTGTGGCAGGAGGGCCAAACCCATCCAGCAGCCCATTTGTGTGTGGCCCATGAGCTAAGATGGTTTCACACTTTTAAAGGATTGGAAGAAAAACAAGCAATAGAGGCCATATGTAGCCCAAAGACCCTACCTGGTAAGTCCTACCTAACCTTTTACATAAAATGTTACCAGCTTGTGCTTTAAATCACTTTGACTTGCATGCTGTCCTTAGGCAAGGAACTCACCACGTGTAGGGTGGGCAGTCTCATCCTTAGAAGCCTGGAAAGCTGAGCCCTGTACCCACTGGGGTCCCAGAGGCAAGCAAGCCCCTAGTTCCTTTAGGCTCTTCCCTTACGTATGCTGTGTATATAGTCCTTAGGCCAGTGACTTGTCCCTGTCAGTATAAAAACAGAAACCCTGACTCTGCTGCTTCTCTGAGGGTGGTGGCTTGTCTCCTTGAGAGAGCAACAGTGACGACAGTATAGGCTCATTCCTTTTATTCCATGTGCCAGAGAATGCTGTGCCTCCTGCCCCTGTATGAATACCTCAATTATACAGAGGAAGCAAGAACTTCCTCTGTAGATGGCCAAATGTGTGGGGGTGCTCGCCCACAATTGCCTGGCCCTGGTGGAGAGTGGCTTGGGGATTCCCAGAATGCCCTTAGGAGTGTATAACATACCCCCATGTCCCCCAACTGCTGGGTGAGGAATAGCTTTTTCCTGCAGTCCATCCCATCCCAAGACCTGGGCTGCACAGCCAATAGCTTCTCCACAGGAGCCCCCATGGCATCATCAAGGGGCTCCTTTGCCCTGTGTTCAATGAGGACCTTCAGCAGAGATCTCCAATAGCCCCTTGGCTGCCAGCAGGTCACCCTGGAACTGACCAGGACCCTCCCTTTCTCCTCATTATACTTCCACTCAGCCAGACCCTGAGCAAGGTGGAGAGGGTGTGAGTGGACTGAGAAGGGAGTAGAAGAGCACTGGAGGGCAGGCATATCAGCAGGGCTCTGACAACGATACAGAGGAGTAAGTTGTAGGAAATGGCATCTGGCTTTGAGAGATGAAAGTGTCTGGGAGTAGAATTTAGGCAAAACCCAGGGTAGGTGCTGCCTGGGTAAAGAAGTAGAACAAATCAGAAAGCAGAATCCACAGGACCTGGGGATTGTGAGATTCAGGGACAATAGTAATATCAAGGGTGATTTCCAGGCTTGTGATGGGTACGTGAGGTGGGTGGGACCCTTCGGGAGCAGCCAGGGGTGAAGAGGATGCCCAGGACCTTGTGGAAACTGCTCTATGGGATCCTTTCAGGGGAGTAGACAGCAGGCTCCTCCTTTAGGGCACCTAGATACTTCTCGTGAGAACAATGAGGGCAGTGACTGGGTGGCAGAGGTGACCCAGACTTTTTCCTGTGTCGGATTCTTGTGACCCTCCAGGGACCCTCTGCCTTTCCTGGGGCAAGGGTCGTATGCAGTCCCCAGGAAGAGAGGACAGGGAGACCTCAAACCAGTAGCAGGAATGGAAACGGGCCTGGCTTCTCAGAAATGTTACACTCCAGATGCCAAGGCAGAAACCCACTGTGGAGCCTCAGATGCCCAGGAAGTGCTGCTGGTTTGGGGGCTTGAGAATATGAGTCTGGACCAAGGTTGGAGTGAACAGAGCTGGCTATTCACCCCCCTGAGTCCCATGAGTAATCTGAGCAGCAGAGAGGCTCCTTTAACAATTATCCTGAGCTGTCGGAACAGAACCCTCAGCATCATATCCTTCCGCTCATGTAGGTAGTTTCAGCACTTACTAGCATTTTCTTTGCACACAATTCACACAAGTTCCATTAGCGGAGCTGAGCATGGTGGTGCACACCTGTAATTCAGGCACTCTGAGAGGCTGAGCAGGAGCATCACAAGTTGGAATACAGCTTGGGCAGCTTAGTGAGACCCTGTCTCAAGTGTATGTACTTGGGGGTGCAGCTAAGGACAAGGACCCTAGGTTCAATCTCCAGTTCCCATAGCTGACTTCCTGGCAGATTTTTTTTTGTTGTTCCAGGGATTGAACTTGGATCCTTGCGCTTGCAAGGCAGGCAGAGGAACCACTGAGCTAAATCCCCGGCCCTTGGCAGATTTTTAAAGGGGCTTGGAGAATTGTAGGAGACAAGCCTTTGAACCATAAGAGGGGGTGGGACAAGACAGACATGTGGATTGCAGAACTCAAAAGCCAAGGACAGACATCTCATAGGTCTGGTGAGTCCCTGAGTGACAGAGGGAGAAAGATTTCCATCCTGATGGTGAGTCAGGAAAATTTGGGCCCTGGGAGGGGCAAGTGTCATGTATCTGGATAGTTCTCTTATCCAGAACAGCTTGTTCTCTGCACAGCCTGACAAACGAGGCATTACTGTTCCTAGCTGGTCCTCTGCAGTTGGTTTTGTTCCTTGTACACAAGCACTGTGTGTTTTTGTTTTGTTAAAATCTGCCTCATCTCTGTCCCCAGCAGAATCAAGGGCTTGTAGAAGAAGAGTCTGAGACCCTTATCCACTGATTCTTTTACCCACTCACAGGTGGCCCCAGGACAGGCTCCAGTCCCTGTCCTCAGGGAGAATAAATCCTGGAAGTCCGGGAAACCTTGGATCTCAGAGACAAGAGTAACATCATCCAGAGCCAGGGAGGGGTGAGGAAATGGTATGGAGAGCAAAGGTGTAGCCACTGCTTTGAGCGTAGAGGTAGAGGTAGAAGTCAGTGGTAGATAGAGGGGTTGGGTTGACCTCTGGCAGAAACCTTGATTTTTGAATTGTGGCATGGAGGCTTGGTAAGACTTTGTCAGTGGTCCTCACTACCTTGGGACCAGTACCAGTGAGTGTTGAGTAACTAGGGGTGGGGTGCTGCAAGGCACTGTAGAAGCACACTATGAATCAGATACAGTCATCACCATACTGATTTCAGTCAATGGCAGACTGCATATCCAGAGGTGGCCCCCTAAGATTATAATGGAGATGAAAAATTCTTATGGCCTCGCAACATCACGGCCATTGTAACATCTTATCTTGGTGCATTACTTATGTGTCCATGCCTGTGGTGATGCCACTGTAGACAAACCTACTGTGCTGCCTGCTGCACAGATTATATACAATACTATACATAATAATACAATAGTCGGGGCCGGGAATTTAGCTCAGTGGTTTCGCCACCTGCTACACAAGCGCAAGGACCAGAGTTCAATCCCCCGGTACCCAGGAAAAAAAAAAAAAAAATACGATAGTGACAATGATAATAAATGACTATGTTACTGATTCACGTCTTTTTTTTTTCCCCATTAAGTTTATTGGTACATTTTAGGTATAAAATACAGTTACATTCATCATTGGGATCTTGTACCATTACATGAGCCTCTTGGTTCTTATTTTTTTCCCCTTCCCTTGCCCTCCCTTCACCTCCTCCACCCTTCCCTATTTGCAAAGACCTTGTTTCCATTTTTTTCCTCTTCTCATATTTTTTCCTTTCCCTTTTTTCCCTTCCCCTACCCCTCCCAATTCCCCTGCTCTTTTAGACCTTTTCTTCCTGTTATACAACATCAGTTATACATTTTTTAAATTACAATATTAAGATCTAGGAGACATTAGCACAGATTTTACAGAATTTAAAAGGATATAGAAAGCATATTACAAAAATCTTTTTTGAAATAAATTTGACAACTTCTAAGAAGTACCTTGGAAGACAAATTAATGAAACTAACTCTGGAGGAAATATAAAATTTGAATAGCACCTATTAAAGAAAGTATATTCCTAGCTTGAAAACCAGCTATGTGACAACAGCAGGCTTATATACATTTTAACTGATAAATTACATCAAACAATTAAAGCAGAAAAAAGAAGGAACGCTTCTCCCCTCATTTTAGGAACTCAACATTGTGCTGATTTATGTCTTTACTATATTTTTGTTAGAGTATATTCCTTCTACTTACTTTAAAAAGAAAAAAGCTTCTGTAAAACACTATGCTGTGTTACCCCAGCAGCAGCCTCATACATCTCATGTTTACCATGTCTCCTGATTGTATCAAGAGGCCATGTCAAGTTACTCATCTGGGTTTGTGTTAAATGCACTCTCCTGATGTTTGCACACAATGAAATTGCCTAATACACTTCAGAATGGATCCCCATTGTTAAGTGATGCGTGACTGTATCTAATAACTGCATTTTAAAGATGAATTAATTGAAACTAACTGAAAATTAAATAACTAGCCCAGGGTCACACTAGAAGGAAGTAAGGAATAGAGCTGGGATATGAATTTGGTTGTGTTCCATTTCACAGTCCAGGATCCTAATCATTGTGCTCTCTGCTGGAATAGCCATGTAGATCCTTGGTGCTGCCTCACCCACCAAAAGCTACTGTAACCCCCTACAGCCTGGACTCTAGGAGCTAGGCAGAGGCCCACTGACTCAAGACAGGTTTCTCTACACATGGCTCATATACCCGAAGGATATTCCAGGGACTGCCTTGATTTCCCCTTTGGGAAGTGTGGCTACCTACTCCTTCCTGTTCTGCTAGACCTCTGTGTCTTGGTAGGGGTAGGGATAACAAAGAGCAAAGATGATGGAGGAGGAAGAGGCTACATAATGCCACATGTGTATAAACTGCATACTCCTGGTAAGGGGTGTTGGCATGGTTGGGTTTGCATAGAATTGAATGAAGTGGTAAGGGAGGAGAGGCATGCAGGTTTGTGACTGGCCAGGCCAGGAGACTTCAGATGATATGAATATAACCATGTGTGTATATGATTGGATGTGTGAACAGGAAGCTTCTAGGCAGTGGAGCCTGTGCCAGTCTTGGATGGATCTGGCCAGTCTTGGCTCTGGGTGTGTGTCTGTGTTGCCCAAGTGTAGCAAGTGTGCTCAGAGCTAGGGCTGCCTATGCCGGCCGCATCCTTGGCCTCGGTCCAGGCCCTCCCCAGGGTGGGGGCAGGGCTATGGGCAGGCCTGTCTAGGACAGATGTCTCCAGTTCCTGGAACTACTTTACTTCCTTGTCCATTGCCTTTCCCTAGACCTACCAGCTGGGCACCTGGATGGAAATATGAGACCACGCCTGTGGGTGGCACTCCCAGGCCAGCCAGAAAGGAACTGGGCCTGAGGAGCAGAAAGTAATAGTGTGAGCCTTGTGAGCCTATCTGAAGCGTGATGTGTATGAGCTGGTCACACCAGGCGAGTGCAGAGTCAGTGAGTCCACTCCCACAAAACCACCAGAATGGCAGGACCTGTCTGTCCAGCTGTTTCCTCCCCAGCAGGGGGTAGGCAAAAGGGCTGGTCTAGAACTAGAGCCTTGAAATACCTTACCAGAAGAGAGAAGGCACAAGTGGGTAGGAGCATTTTCTCCCTATACCTTTCTGCTGTGTCTGTACTTGCCCCATAGGTCATTTGCCATTGTCCCCAGCAACGGTGGTGAACATGTGAAACCCCAGGGCACTGGAAACCATGCCTTGGGGGAAGGGTGAGAACCAGCTCTCAGAGATGGAGCCCAGCCTCTGCTGCTCACCTGAGGAAACTGAGGCCCACAAAAAGGGAGAGATTTGGCTCAAGAGTTTACCACAGAGATGGGCCCTGGGCCCTCCAGCATCGGGTGGTAAATGACCCCCCTTGAGGTAGGGGAGCATAGGTCCTGGTCTCACGACCCACCCAACCTGCTTCTCCCCTGCAGGTGATCGAGGAGTTCTACAACCAGACGTGGATCCACCGCTATGGGGAGCCCATCTTGCCCACCACACTCACCACGCTCTGGTCCCTGTCAGTGGCCATCTTCTCTGTTGGAGGAATGATTGGGTCCTTCTCTGTGGGCCTCTTTGTTAATCGCTTTGGCCGGTGAGCAGGAGGGGCCCTGGCCCTGGCCTTGGGGGAGTCCTAAGTGGGAGTCGGGTCGGGGAGGGGAGACTGCTATTCTAGGGCATCACCTGTAGCTCAGCCCCTGGAGAGTCAGGGGATCAAGGACCCTCCTAACCTGTGACTCCACCCCCAGGCGGAACTCCATGCTGATGATGAACCTGCTGGCCTTCGTGTCTGCTGTGCTCATGGGCTTCTCGAAACTGAGCAAGTCCTTTGAGATGTTGATCTTGGGCCGCTTCATCATCGGCGTATACTGCGGCCTGACCACGGGCTTCGTGCCCATGTATGTTGGGGAGGTGTCACCCACAGCTCTTCGTGGGGCTCTGGGCACCCTGCACCAGCTGGGCATCGTTGTTGGCATCCTGATTGCCCAGGTAAGCCAGGGCTGGGTCTGCCTGCCCAACAGGACGGAGTTTCTCCAATTAGACTTCCACTCAGCCTTCCACAGCCCTGCAGAGGACAGTCTTGTGGTGTTAGGGTCCCAGGGAACACACAACCACTTGCAAATCTCCCACTGGCCTTGCCAGCCAGTCAGCAAGATTATTTGATCCTTCTCATACTCTTCTCGCTCTGAACCTCCAACCACAGGGGACCCCACAGGTCCCACAACATGCCAGACTCTATTGTGCCTCCAGGCCTGCAGGCCTTCATGAGCACTGTACCCTATCTCCAGAAGTCTCCTCCATCCCCATCCCTCAAATCTTCCTGTGGCAGAGTAGCCACCCCTATACTCTGTGCCCGACACCTTGGTAGCTTTGTCAATTGTCTTCCCAGTAATTCGGTGAGTTAGGTCCTACTTTCTCCTGTTGAAAGAGGTTAAGCCTCATGTGAGTGGCAGAACCTCCATAACTAGAGCTCTTTCCCTAAGCAGGGCTGACTCAAGCAGGCAAGGCCTGGTGGGATGGCATGGGAGTAGGAGTGAGTAGAGGGGGACTCACAGCCTGCTTCCCCTAGGTGTTCGGCCTGGACTCCATAATGGGCAATGAGGAGTTGTGGCCCCTGCTGCTCAGTGTCATCTTCGCCCCAGCCCTGCTCCAGTGCATCCTGCTGCCCTTCTGCCCCGAGAGCCCCCGCTTCCTGCTCATCAACCGCAATGAGGAGAACCGGGCCAAGAGTGGTATGGGCTGGGCCCTGCCCTCCTCCCTCCCCCCTGAGTCCTGGCCTTCTTCCCACTCTGAGCCACCCCACCTTCCCTCTGGTCCCACCAGTGCTGAAGAAGCTGCGCGGGACAGCTGATGTGAGCCAAGACCTGCAGGAGATGAAGGAGGAGAGTCGGCAGATGATGCGAGAGAAGAAGGTCACCATTCTGGAGCTGTTCCGCTCCCCTGCCTACCGCCAGCCCATCCTCATTGCCGTGGTGCTGCAGCTGTCCCAGCAGCTGTCGGGCATCAACGCTGTGAGTGCCCCCACCCACCCTTCCTGGGGGCCCACCCTGGCCCCAGCTCAAGTGTGTGCTCTGAACAAGTCCCAAAGAAAAACAAGCCTTTGCCAGGAGAGGCTTCCCTTTATAGTCAAAGCCCTTAAGGGCACTATACAGTGTCCATCTGCCTGGGAAGTACTTGTCCCTTTTGTCTTCACTCACCCTTTGTCCCACACTCACTGGTACAGAGGCAGGGGAGGGCCAGGGAGCCCAGCTGACAGCAATCTCTGTCTGGCAGGTATTCTATTACTCCACGAGCATCTTTGAGAAGGCGGGAGTGCAGCAGCCGGTGTATGCCACCATCGGCTCGGGCATCGTCAACACAGCCTTTACCGTCGTGTCGGTGAGTCTTTGCTGTGAGTGAGCAGCCAGGGTCCAGCTCAGGACCTCGGGACAGAATGAACGACAGCATTTACCAGGAGCCAGGCATGTGTCACGTGCTCTGTAAGCGCTCTCATTTCATTCTCACCAACCTGTGAGACTCATTACTTAGCACAGAGCTGACATGGATCTTAAGGGAAGTGAAATGGCAAATGCTCTCCAAAGGTCACAGCCAGGATGCTCAGCTATTTGGGCACCCTCTTACCCCCGTGCTGCCGTCGGGTTTTGGAGCTAGCTCTCTGCCTCTCATTCCCTGTGTAGCCCCTAAGCTGAGCCCCAAGGAAGAGGCACCATGTGGCTTTCTTGGCTACTGAGGCTAGCCTGTGGGTGGGTGGGCTTCAAGAGGGGTGACCTGACACTGTCCCTGCCCACAGCTGTTCGTGGTGGAGCGGGCTGGCCGGCGGACCCTGCACCTCATAGGCCTGGGTGGCATGGCAGGCTGTGCCGTACTCATGACCATCGCACTGGCATTGCTGGTGAGTGGCTACTCTAGAGGGCTGGGGGTGGGGGGCATCTACTTGGGCTTAGATCGCAAAGTGCCTAGCAGACTAGATGAGGGCTGAGCTCTCCCTGCTTCTGCTTACCGGCCTGGTGCCTGACCTGGCTCCTGCGCTTGTCCCCTTCCATCTCAGTCAATCTCATCTTGAATATGTTCCTCCCTGCTTGGTCATTTCTCAACATACCACCTCTGGCCTTAGACCTCAAGCTCTCATCTCCCCAGGACACTGCCAATATCAAACTTCTCAAAGCCTTTAACTGAAGCTTCAATTCATCTTCACACCAACCCTAGAAAGTATTACTTCCTCACCATGGAGGTGCAGAAACACATCTGTCTCACTCCATTCTCACAACTCAGAAATGCAGGTCAGCTGCTACAGTTGCATTATTTTTTA
The DNA here is from genome assembly GCF_000247695.1 of Heterocephalus glaber. Next base: position 2,120,276 of record NW_004624892.1, on the reverse strand, counting down.
TCAGAAGTGTGTAGACCAGAAGTGTTTTAGATTTCAGGGGTTTTTTGATTTTAAAATATTTGCATAGATAAAGGGATGGGACCCAAGTCTAAACACAAAATTCATTTCTTTCCTGTCCACCTTATACATATACACTAAAGGCACTTTTTATAATATTCTTAGTGTGCCTGCATTTTGCCTGAGACCCATCACATGAGGATGGGTGTGGCATTTTCTGCTCATGGTGTCATGTCAGCAGCACTCAAAAAGATTTCGATTTTTGGAGCATTTTGGATTTCAGATTTTCAGATTAGGGATATGCAAATAATCTTCCCATTTTATGGGTGAGAAAAACCAAAGCTCCATTTCAGATAAGGGATGAAGTCAGAAATGAGCCCAGGACTACAGGCCCCAAGCCTACAACTAAAACCACTGTGATAACTTGTACCAGGGACTCATGCGCACACACTCACTTGTCCAGCCTCTGGGCAAGGAAAGCACCAGCACATTTATAAGCTGATCTCAGGCTTGGGAAGTCCCTGATTGCCAAGAGAGTGGGCATGCAGTAAGGGATGAACAGCAGATTTGAGATCTGAATCAACGTCCTTTTCTATTATGCCTCTTCAAGGAGAATGATTATATACAGTATCATAGTGCCTGCTCCACGCCAGCCTGAGCTAGGCATCTTATGTTCTCTTTTTTTTGGTACCGGGGATCAAACTTGGGTCCTTGCGCTTGCGCAGCAGGCAGTGAAACCACTGAGCTAAATCCCCGGCCCCTATCTTACGTTCTCTTGCCATAGACAAGTTGCAGCTAGAGCCAGGGCAACACAGGGGCCTTCTTGGCCCTCCCACTTGGATACCACATTGCCACTCCAAGAGGGTGGACCCAGACCACTCCATAGGACATGAATCATTTTGGGCAAATAAGAAAGTTGAGATTCACGTAGAGAGTACCTAGATCACAGGGCAAATCCAGGATCGATTCTAGGCCTCTTGCCTTCTACCACCAAGCAGGGGCCTCTTCAATTCAGCTTGTTTCCTCTGAAGAACCATCACAACCCAGTCTAACTCCCTCCCTGCTCTTCCTCAACAGGAGCAGCTGCCTTGGATGTCCTATCTGAGCATTGTGGCCATTTTTGGCTTTGTGGCCTTCTTTGAAGTGGGCCCTGGCCCTATCCCATGGTTCATTGTGGCTGAACTTTTCAGCCAGGGTCCTCGCCCAGCTGCTTTTGCCGTCTCTGGCTTCTCCAACTGGACATCAAACTTCATTGTGGGCATGTGCTTCCAGTATGTGGAGGTGAGAACCCCCTTGTCTCTATACTCACCAATTCTTGCCTGCATGCATGACCCCCAAATGTAGTACAGTATAGAGTGCTCTTCCAGCATACTTGTTAGGAATTATACTGAGAAGGAAACTGAGACTCAGAAGCTCAAGTTACTTGGCTAAGAACATTGACCTCAACTTCAGAGATTTTTAGCTTGTGATGATGGTCCTGCCTGTCACCTGCCAGGTGTTGGCATAGGTTCATTTAATCAGTATAGCATCCCTGGTGGTATTCATTTCCTTTAACAGGTCAAAGGCCCAGAAGTAATTTATTCACAGTCCTGTAGCTGGTACGAGGGTCACAACTTAAACTATTTGTCTGTGTGTTTTCCAGCAATTGTGTGGTCCCTATGTTTTCATCATCTTCACTGTGCTCCTGATTCTGTTCTTCATCTTCACCTACTTCAAAGTTCCTGAGACAAAAGGCCGGACCTTCGATGAGATTGCCTCTGGCTTCCGGCAGGGGGGAGCCAGCCAAAGTGACAAGACACCTGAGGAGTTGTTCCGCCCTCTGGGAGCTGATTCCCAAGTGTGAGGTGCCCCACACCACCAGCCCGGCCTGCTCCCAGCAGCCCTAAGGATGTTTCTGGAGCACAGGCAGCTGGATGAGACTTCTAAATTGACAGATCTCAGCTGAGCCAGGCCTGGGTCTCCTTTCTTCAGCCAGCACCAATGATGTCCAGAAGAGTATTCAGGACTATAATGGCTCCAGAGTTTTAACAAAAGCAAGACTGTTGCTCAAATCTATTCGGACAAGCAACAGGTTTTCTAATTTTTTTATTACTGATTTTGTTATTATTTTTTTATCAGCCAGACCCTCCTGTCCCCACGCCCCAGGCTTCACCCTGAGTGGCTCAGTGCCTGAGGGTGGGATCAGGTCCTGTGCAGACACTTGCCTTCTTCACCAAGCTAATCTTAGGGCTGGACCTATGACCAAGGACACACTAATCGAACTATGAACTACAAGGCTTCTACACTAGGAGGTGGCTGTGGCCACTTCCTTTGCAGGCCTGGATCTCTCTGCCCTAAGGGTTGGGTTTCATTTTAGGATTTGCCCACTGCCATCTCTTCCTACCCAACCACGCAAATTAATCTTTCCTTGTGTAAGACCAGTTGGGAGCACAGAAGTGCAGGGAGGAGAGGGGAAGGGCTGCCAGGTTCTAGTCTCCTATGCACTGAGGGCCAGACGATCACCATGAGAAAAGGCTTTGGGAGGCTAACTTACTGCTGAAGAAGACATGGACACTTCTGCCCTGCTGTGTATAGATGGAAGATATTTATATATATTTTTTGGTTGTCAATATTAAATACAGGCACTAAGTTATAGTATATCTGGACAAACCAACTTGTAAATACACGACCACACTTCTGTAACTTACCTAAAGAGATATAAATGGCTGGTTTTTAGAAACGTGGTTTTGAAATGCTTGTGGATGAAAGGTAGGGAGGTTTGGGTGCGCGTGGGAAAGAAGCAAACAGAGTTGTAACTACTGCAGTGGTTGATTTTCTGGCTCAGGATCCCATCCCTTCCAAACACCTCTAATCAATGCCCTTTGTTTAAAAATCTATCATCTATTACCCAGAGAAAATCCAAATTCTTTGACATTCAAGTTATTTCCATCATATATTTGATAGTGTTCAAACAACAGCTATTTGCTGACTGTGACGCTTGGGTTTAATAGGCATTATCTTGTATGTGAAGTACTGTATATTCCTTTGGCTCTTTCACAAGCCCTTCTCTAAACCCCACCCCTGAAACAAAATTAACCATGTTCTTTTATGACCCTGGTGAGTTGTTAAGCTGCCTTAATCTATCTTTTGGAATTACCCGCTCTGGGTCCAGCTAAATGCTATTGTCTCCTCTCTAAAGACTTCTGACCCTCCTCCTGCATGCCCAAATTTCAAGACCATTTTTTTCCTTTCAAGACCATCTTCCATCTCTTCCTTTCCTATGGTACTTGTACCCTTCCACTTTTATCACAAGTCCAAATTTCTCCCATCTGTCTGAATTTTACAGGAAGGAGCCAATTTGGTTTGTCTGGGTTCTCAGAACTATTCAATGCAGTGCTTAGGCTACAACAGGCACTCAGTAGTTCAAAGGAAGAACCAAAAGTATCTCTAGAGACTCAGCTGACAAAATCGAATTTGCCTTCAAAACACATACGCAAAACTAAAATTTCCTTGGCCAGAGAGGGTTTTAAGGAGGAAGTAAGAAGGGAAAGCAGGTACTTAGCAAATGCAAGTGTCTGTCTGTATCACCACTAGGTACTGTATAGAAAATGTGTGAGGTGTCCATCCCCACCTCTCAAATGGGAAGGCAAATAAGGAAAGGGGTTGAGAGGATGCGCCTTTCCTGACCTTGGGGCAGGGTGGTTAACCAATGGATGTAGGGCTGAGCCACATCCAATGGGAAGCCTCATGTGCTCCCAAAAGCCTGTTGGAAGGAATAACCGTTTAAGTTTCTTGGGCGCCTGAGGGGAGAGAGGAGGAAAGCCAGGGGCCCAAGGCGCCAGGGTTGCGCTCAATCCTTTGGCACTAAGTGGATCTTCAAAAGACCTGATATAAGTGCGTGGAGCGGTTGAGAGGAGTGCCTCTGAGGGCTGCCCGTCTCCCTGGCGCACAAGGGGCCAGCAGAACCAGGCATCCCCCGCTCCGGTCCAGGGGTCCAGATCTGGGTCTGCAAACACCCGAGAGCCCAGTTCCTCCCGCCCTGGCTCAGTACCCACGCCCCTGATAATGGCCATTTCTCAAGCGAGGTGACCCGCAGGCGCAAGAAGCCCGGTCAGCCCCCAGCCGCTGCCCATAAGGCTCCCGGAGGCCCCACTTCCGGTCTCTGACCCCTTTTCTGTAAGGGATGCAACCTGCCTCGGCGTACAAGATTTGAGGTGCGGCCGCCCCCTGCCGGGGCGAACAGCCATCCTCCCCAGAATTCCCGGCGAGGGCCCGCGCCGGCCAGCAGTTGGTGCGCAAACCTTCTAGGGTACCTTCGTCGAAGCTCAGGGGGCGGGGCTAGGCGGCATCTCCACCAATCAGAGCCGCAGTGGGGCGGTGTGAGGGCGAGCTCGCGGGCGCCGGCCTCCCCCGACCGGCAAAACAGTTCGTCCGCTTTTTTAGGGGGTGGGGAGGGGAGACCTGTTTAAAGGCGGACATCCTGGGGCGTGTAGCTCACTTTGGTACTTGTCACGGATCAGGTGACGTCTGCAGTTTCTGACAAACAGGAAATGGGGTTGCTTCCCCTGGCCTCTTTGCCTAGGCCACCATTGCCCAGTTTGTTTAATCCTTCATTTGAAATCCTAGGCTCAGAACGCCTCAAGGCTTTCTGGACTGCCCTGCGTACTATATTTCTTCCAACAAAACGTATTCTACAGAGTGGAGGATTTGGCCGTCCTTCCACCACAGTAGGAAAGAACAAGGACTACATCCTTGGTCCCCAGTTTCCACCACAGGATATGGTCAGCATTATTGAATGATTGGACTAGAATTTAGAACCAAAGAATTTATGAAATCTGAGTTCTTCCAGTGCAATTTTAGGCAGCAACCCCAATTCAAAAAGTGTATTTACTAATAGGGAAAAGAATATTCATTCTTTCTTGTCAAAACTGCACTTTTAATGCCTCGTGTTTTAGTCTGTGGTTTTTATTTCTTAAATCCTCTCCAAATCTGACCCTCTGTCCCTCATTGCAATTACTCACCATACTTTGGCCCACTCATCGTCTCTCCCAGGATCACTGCAACTATCTCCTCACACTTCTCTTTTCTTTCTCTTTACCCACAGTGCAAATTTGATCATGTCTCTCTTCTACTTCTAAACTCTCCTATTTCCCTCAAGATAATATTCATCTTTTTATGCCTGAAAATTCAAGGCCTTTCACAATCTGTCACTACTGTCTCCATCCCACCTCATCCATATCCCATGCAGCCATCTGTTCTCTGACTTCCACATTCTCCTCCTCTGGTCCTTTGGGATGCCCTCCTCACCCCTCCCCGCATTTCTGTTTTCCACCAAATGATCCATAATACCAGGTAAAAGCCAAGGAGTGATTGAGGAAAAGTGCCACTTGGGGGGCTTGGCTTATCCATTGGCACACTAGTGCCAACTAGTGGCTGCTGGGTGAACAGTTATATCAGGGCTGCTTTTAACATCGAACCAGATTGTGAGAGAATGCAGATTGCTGTGGAAGGGGTCCTTGGCTGGGGCTAGGACATCATTCATTTGGTCACTCTAGAGTGTCCATGGCATCCCAAGTGACTTTAGTAAAGCAGTGTTCTGACCTCAATGCTCTATGGCTTAATGCTCTATGATAAACCCCAAATTTTAATCACATTCTGGCCCTTACAGAGTACACCTTCAATAGCCTCCTTCGGCACACTAAACTTCAGCCAACATGACTATTGGGTATTCCTCCATCTAACTGTCTAACCCTAAAACTTTCTGTCCTTTCTCCTTGTCTGCCTTTGTTCTGTCTGTAAGGTTGTCTGGTGATACCAAATTAATCACCACTTCCTCTATGAACCATGAGCTCATTCCTTGAGCTGTTATTAACTTTTCCAGGCATTCTTCTATGTTATGTGTAGTGTCTTGGAAGCAGTGTGGTTTCTACAGTCAGAAAAAAAGCTGATTTCAGATTCTTGCTCTGCTACTTAGCTCAAAACCTTGGGCGAGTCATTTTACTTTTCTGATCTTCAGTTTCCTCATCTTTTGTGATATTAAAGTAAAATAAGATAAGTGTAATACAGGTGTCAGCTGGAGTTACACAATCTTCCCCTTCCACCACATGGTTCAGAAAGTCTAAGATTCCTAGGTGGGATCCCTTCCATTCTCATATTCATTCTTATATTCTCTCTCTCTCTCTCTCTCTCTCTCTCTCTCTCTCAACACAGAGCCTTTCCACTGAGCTACATCCCACACCACTTTTTATTTTAAGACAGAGTCCTTCTAGGTTGCCCAGGCTGGCCCCTAAGTTGTGATCCTCTTGCCTCAGCCTCCCAAAGTACTAGAAGTATAGGCATGCACCACCACACCGGTTATCTATGACTCTGAGGGTTGGCATCCTCTATACCATCTTGTCTAAGGTTCTCAGTGCAAACTATCTCCTATCATAAAACTCAGATCTTTTTTTTTTTTGGTACCGGGGGTTGAACTCTTGTCCTTCTGCTTGCGAAGCAGGCGGTGGAACCACTGAGCTAAATCCCCAGCCCTCTCAGATCTTTTCTTTAGTTTCACTTATTCATTTTCTAAGTGCCTCCCAGGTGCTAAGGATGCAGCAGTAAGAGAAACAGATTTATATTTGTGGAGTTTACCTTCTATTGATTGCAATAAGCAATCAATGTATAATAAATGTGTCAGATGGTGATTTGTATTATGGAAGAAAAAGAAGCTAAACTAAGGATAAAGAGGATGATGAATTGTGAGGGCTGCAATGGGGATAGCAGTCAGTTTTAGATAATTTGAAGGCCTTCCTGAGGAGGTCATATTTAAACAAAGACCTGAATGAAGTAAAAGAGCAAATCATAGACATATCTAGGGGGAAAACCTTCTAAGCAATTTCAAAGGTGCTAAGGGAGAACCATGTTTGGTGTATTGGAGGGATTAGCAAGGAGGTCCACAGCTAGGCCAAGGTGACATATACATGAAATCAGAGAGGTGGTGGGATGCTAGGTACGTAGGATCTCATGGGTCACATGAGAATTTCGGGTTTTATTTCAGTGCTGATAAGCCACTGGAGAACATTGGCCAGAGAAACGACAATCTGACATATATATATATATTGTACCGGGAATTGAACTCGGGACCTTGTGCTTTCGAGGCAGGTGCCAGAACCACTGAGCTAAACCCCCGGCCCCTGATTTATATTTTTAAAGGATCATCTGTCTTCTGTAAGTTGTAGGGGAGTGTTATGGTTTATATCTAGATGTACCCTCAAAGTCCCACATGCTCATAGGTAGAGCTGTTGGGAGGCAATTAGATCATGGAGACACTATACTCTTTGGTGGAATAGTCCACTGATGAGTTTATGGCTAAATGTGCTGTTAGCAGGTAGGGTCCGGTCACAAGAAGTGGGTCACTGAGAGCATGGCTCAGAAGAGGATATCTCCCTCCCTATCTCTTCCTTTTGCACTCTGCTTCCTGGCCACCATGACATGAGCAGCTTTCCTCCATGGCACCACTTCCACTATGCTTTTTTCTGTGTTTGAGCCTGCCGAACAAGGACTGAAACTTCTGCAATGTGAGCCAAAATAAACCTTTCCTCCTTTAAGTTGTAGGTGTCAGGTATTGTGTCTCAGCAATGAAGACAGTAAGACAGGGAGCAAAAGCAGAAATGGGAACACCAGTCACGAGGCAGCTGCTGTTGTCAGGTGAGAGGTGATGATGGCCTGCCCCATGTAGTGGCAGCAAGTAGATGTGGTCATAATGGAGATGCATCTTGAAGTTTCAGCCAACACAGTTTGCTGATGTGACTGGCTGTGAGGTTTGAGAAAAAGAGAAATAAAAGCTGGATTCACTGGAATTAACTGAAAATGGAATATTGATGGAGACGGGAATTGTTTGGTTTTGGGTGTATTGAGTTGGATGCCCAATAGATATTCGAGTAAAGACATGGAGTAGGCAGTTGGATATAATAAGCTGGGGTTCATGTAAATCTCTGTGGAACGTTTGGGGAAGAAAGGATATAAATCACAGCAACATAACCTAAAATTGAATTTTAGACATCTAAGTTCCTTGGCCTCTTCCAGGCTCAAGCTCTAGGCCTGAATGCCAACCAGTTTTCCCTACTACCCACCTAGTTATTAAAGGCTTTGCTAATGCTCTAAAATGACACTGGTCAGAAAACATATCTATTTAAATTATGAGCTGTCCTTCACCAGTGTTCATCAAGGAATCATAATTATCTCCTTAACAAAATTTGAAATTTCTTACAAAAGTTATCCTACATGTTTGCATTAAACAGTTGGTAAAGTGAAAACATAAAAGTTATTTATTATGTGATAGTGGTTTTCTTTCCTTCTTAGAGTCACTGTTTTTGTTCCATTCTTCTAATAGACTGGCCTCCAGTGCCTCATAAACAAAGGACTTGATTTGATTTAAGGCTCAGGAGAAGAATGGTGTTGACCCCAACCTAGGATATCAGCTGTTCCATCTTTCTTTACTTCTCAAAACACATTACTCATACCTTTCTCCTAGAGTAGTTATCTTCAAATTTTCTTGCTCATGGACTCCCTAAAGGAATTTTGGAGAGATCGCTTCTTGGCCTTTTGGCCGAGATCAAGTGTAGGAATTTTGGAGAACTGTACTGCTTAGCCATTTACATTAAAATTTTCATCTTAAATTCAAATATTTGCAAGAGATTTGATTTCTTATATATGATGTTGACATTTTAAAATATGGGCTTGGGGTGTGGCTTAGTGGTAGAGCTCTTGCCTTGCAAGCAGGAGGCTCTGGGTTTGATCCTCACACTACAAAGAAAAAAAAATAACTCTTCAAAATATATCCAACATTATATCAAAGTGATATATCCATATCCAGAAGATATGAGATCTTATACATGTTTTGTTAGATTTACACCTAAGTATTTCAGTTTTCAGGATATTAATATAACTGATAACCTGTTTTAATTTCAATTTCTACTTGTTCATTGTTGGGGCTATAGTTTGGATGTTTAACAACCCCCAAAAGTCTCTGTGTTAAAGGCTCGGTCTCTAGAGAGGAGTTATCATTGTAAGGCAGTAGAACCTTTGAGAGGTGGGGCCTAGTGGGAGGTCCTTACATTATTGGAGGTGTACCTCCAAAAGGGATTGTGGGACCCAGGCCACTTCCTCTTTCTCTTTTGCTCTCTGGCCCGTGACATAAGTAGGTTTGCTCCAACATGCACTCCCTGCCCTTGCAATCTGGCAGCACCCCATCAGAAGCCAAAAGCAATGGGCCCACCTGATCTTGGACTGGAACCTCTAAAACTGTGAGCCAAAATAAACCTTTTCTAAGTTAATTATCTCAAATATTTCATCATGGTAATGGAAAGCTCACTAACAGAGCTGGTATATATGAAAGTGCTTGCCTTTTTATGTTAATCTTATACCTCTAGCCTTACTCATTTATTAGTTTCAGAAGTTTTTGGTGGTGGTGGTATTGATTTTGGGGGATTTTCTACAGAGCCAAATATCATCTACAAGCAAAGATGTTTTTATTTCTTTCTTCTAAAACTATATATATTTACCTCCTTTTCTTATTGCATAAGCTAGCACATTTAGTACAGTGTTGAAAAGGAGCTGTGAGAGGGGACAATATGGCCTTGTTCCTGATTTTAGCAATAAAGCTTCAAACTTCTCACCATTAAGTATATTAACTGTAAGGTTTTCATATACATTCTTTATGAAGTTGAAGAAATTTCTATTCTTAGTTTACTAAGAATTTTTGTCATGTATGGATGTTGCGATTTTGTGAAATACTTTTTCTGAACCCATTGATATGGTGGTATGATTACTCTTCTTTAGCCTGATAATATGATTGATTGAATTAATTGATTTCTAAATGTTGAACTAGGGGTAGGGAGGAGAGGAGAAGGGGATGAAAAAAGAATGTATTATGTACATGTACCAACTTTCCATGATAAATGTAATCATTTTGTACTGCAAACATGTACTAATAAAAAATTTTAAAAATAAATGTTGAACTAGCCTCACATACCTGGGATAAATCTCACTTGTTTATGGTATATCACTCTTTTTGTACATAACTGAGTTCAATTTGTTAATATTTTGTTGAGGATTTTTGCAACTATTACTTTTCTTGTAATCTCTTGATATTGGTTCTTTACCAGGTAGACTGACCCATACTTTCATTCCCAATGGTTCTGGGCCATTTATCATCCTGCTCGGATTGGCCATTTATCATCCTGTTCGGTTTCCCATTAACCTTAATAACAAGGCATGTCAATACTAGGAAATACCCTAAGGGATCTCCTTCACTCCAAATATATTTTTCCTTACCCTCACTGGGGAGTAATATTCCAATTTATCCTTGGTAGTCTGGCTCAAACACCCCTGCCAACACTGTGATTCCCTTTTTAGCTTGTTTGCTCAGAGGCATGAGGAGCCCATAATGAGCAGGGGAAGTATTAGCTTCCAGTTCAATGGAATCATTGTTGTGCTTCCTGGAATAAGCCTTTCCCCATCTGGAACTAAGACTTCTAGGCCAGCAGAACATAAGGTCACAGGAACAGGAAGCAAAAATATTGCTAGTTAATTGCTAGGAATAATGGTAAGTAGTACCATTCCCACTTCCACCCCTTGATTCCTGGGCTCATGAATTCTGGCTATTCGAGAAATAGTACCTAATATTTGATGCTGACTCAAAGCATATACAGTCTTCTGAAGAACCTTGCCCCAGCCCTACAAGGTATTGCCACCCAGTTGGTACTGTAACTGCATCTTCAAAAGGCCTTTCCACAGTTCTGTTAAATCCAGCTGTTTCTGGATGGTGAGGAACACGGTAAGACCAGAGAATTCTATGAGAATGAGCCCATTGCCTCACTTCTTTGGCTGTAAAGTGTGTTCCTTGCTCAGAAGCAATGCTATGTGAAAGACCATGATGGCAGATAAGGCACTCTGTAAATCCACAGATGGTAGTTTTGGCAGAAACATTATATGCAGAGAAGGGAAATATATACCCAGAATAAGTGTCTATGTCAATTAGGACAAAGAGCTGCCCTTTCCATCACGTACGCAGGCCAATATAATCAATCTGCCACCAGATCACAGCCTGATCATCTCGGGCAATAGTGCCATACTGAGGACTCAGAGTTGGTCTCTGCTGCTGGCAGATTTGCCATTCAGCAGTGGCCGAAGTTAGGTCAGCCTTGGTGAGTGAAAGTCCATATGCTGAGCCCATGCATAACCTCCATCCCTGGAATGATGGCCACTTTATTCATGAGCTCATTGGGCAATTACAGCGGTGGCTGAGGAAAAAGATTTATTTGAGTCACTTGATTTTTAAAGTCTCTTCTGCTAAGGTCTCCTTTTGGTGAACATTTACATGGGACACAAGTATCTTCACATCCTTCACCTATATAGTTAGGTCTAGCCACATACCTCCTCCCCAAATGTCTTTGTCAGCAATTTTCCAGTCATGTTCTCTTCAAGTCTCCAACCATTCACCCAAGATACTTGCTACTGCCCATGATTCATTGTATAATCTCACATCTGGGTATTTTTTTCTTCCAAGCAAAAGGTATGATCAGGTGCACTGCCTGAAGTTCTGCCCTCTGTGAATGTTTCCCTTCACTGTCCTCCAGAGATGTCCCAGAAAGGTGCTATAGTGCTACAACTGTCCACCTTTGGGTGGTGCCTGCATAATGTGCAGAACCATTTGTAAACCAGGACCTAGTCTTCTGTTCCTCTGTCAACATATCATAGGGCAAATCCTGTGAGGCCACAGATGCATGCTGGAGTACACGGCAGTATAGCAGAAGTAAGAACCATGGGCATTTGGGCCACTTCTTCATGTAACTTACTCATACCTTCTGAACCTGCTGAGACTCAGTCATGTACATATCACTTCTTCCATTTAATGATGGACTGTAGCTGTGCACATCCAACTTTATGACTTGGTGGGTAACACAGCACCTAGTTTGTGATAGGCAGCTTAGATCACATGGTAACCTGGTGTCTCATGGTTAAGCATTCAGTTTCCACTATGGCTTAGTAGTAGTCCGGGATCTGTTTCTTTTTTTCTTTGGGGGGAGGGTTGTTGTTATTTTTGTCTTTTGAGGCAGGGTCTCCCTTTGTAGTTCAGGCTGGCTCTGAACTCACAATATAGCCCAGGCTGGCCTCGAACTCACAGCAATCCTCCTGCCTCAGCTTCCCTAGTGCTGGGATTATAGGCATGCGCCACCACACCCAGTTCAGGAACTGTTTCTTTCATTGTTTTTTTTGTTTGTTTGTTTGTTTTGTTTTTTTCTGGTGCCCAGGATCAAACTCAGGACCTTGGCTTGCAAGGCAGGTGATGCACCACTGAGCTAAATCCCTGGCCCCAGGAACTGTTTCTTATCTTAAAGGGAGAGTAGTTATCTGCAGATGATGGTACAGCCTTGCTCCAAAATCCTATGGGCCTCTACTGTGATTCATCTATGGGGGCCTGGCAATGGCTCCAAATAGCGCTCCTATCTGCCCCTAATACCTCAAGTACCATTAGATCTACTGGATCATATGGACCAAGAGGAAAAGCAGCCTGCACAGTAGCTTATACCTGTTGCAGAGCCTTCTCTTGTTCTGGGCCCTACTCAAAACTAGCAGCCTTATAAGCGACTCAGTAAGTGGGCCAGAGCAACACACCCAAGTGAGGAATGTGTTACCTCCAAGATCCAAATACGCTCACAAGGAATTGTGCCTCTTTCTTGGTTGAGGTGCCAGATGCAATAACTTATCCTTCACCTTACAAGGGATATCCCTGCATGCCCCACACCACTGGACTCCTAGAAATTTCACTGAGGTAAAGGCACCAAGTGCTTTACCAACAAGTCCAGAGTGGTTACTACCTTTTGCTCACTTGGTCCAATCAGCATAATGTCATCAATGTAATAGACCAGTGTGATGCCTTGTGGAAGAGAAAAATGATCTATGTTGTGACACGGGGCTGGAGGATTAATATATTCCTGCAGTAGCACAGTAAAGGTATATCATTGGCCTTGCCAACTGAAAGCGAATTGCTTCTGGTGGCTCTTATGGGTAGGTAAGGAGAAAAAACCATTTGCCAAGTCAATACCTACATTCCAAATACCAGAAGATGTGATCTGCTCAAGCAAGGAAACCACCTCTGGTACAGCAGCTGCAATAGGAGTCACCACCTGATTAAGCTTATGGTAATCAAGTATCATTCTCCAAGGTCAATCCACCTTCTACACAGGCCAAATAGGAGAGTTAAAAGAGGATGTAATGGGAACCACGACCCCTGCAGCTTTCAAGTCCTCGATGGTGGCATAATCTCTCCAATCCTTCCACAGAAGGCTTCTTCTTATTGTTCTTTTTGCTTTGTGTTGTTTTGTTTTTTGAGACAGGGTCTTGCTATGTAGGTCAGGCTGGCCTTGAACTCACAGTGATCTTCCTGCCTCAGCCTCCTGATGCTGGGATTACAGGCGTGCACCACCAGGCCTGGCACCTTGTTTTTGATTTACTCTTCTCTCAGGTAAAGGCAACTCTAATGGCTTCCATATGGTCTTTCCCACCATAATATAGCCCTCATACCCTACTTAGGGAACTAATATATGGGTTCTGGATCCTGCAAATTACTAGGTATATCTATCCTAATTATGTATTCTGCTTTGTTTTTGTTTTTGTTTTGAGACAGAGTCTCACTATGTAGCTCAGGCTGGCCTTGAACTTATTATGTGGTCCAGCTGGCCTTGAACTCATGGCGATCTTCCTGCCTCACCCTCTTGAGTGCTGGGATTGCAGGCATGTGGCACTACCGAATTATTTATTCTGAAACTGGGGAAATAACCACAGAATGGATTCCAGGACCTACTGAATCCACTGTGAGTCAGACCTTGGCTAAAACTTCACCGATCACCTGACCTCCATAGGCTCCTACTCTTATTGGAGGGCCACAGTGATGCTTTGTATCTCCTGAAATCAGCATTCAGAACCAGTGTCCAGTAGTTCCTGAAATTTCTGATCATTTCCTTTCTCCTAATGTACAGTTACCCTGGTAAAAGGCCTTAGATCCCTTTGGGGAAGGATAGGAGAAAGGTTTACAGTGTGACTTCTTGGTAGTGTACAAGGGTCCTTCCTCATGGAGGGCCAGCCTCCCCTTCATTCCAGGTGTTCTGGGTCTATAAACTGGTTCAAGTCAAGTAATTGGTAAAGGAGCCGTGATTCTCTGTTATTACAGTTTGAGGGAGATTTTTGTTCATTTTCCCTATTTTTTTTTTTTTACTCCTAAAAATCCACTAAAAATTTAGTAGGCTTCCTATGTATTCCACTTTTGGGAACACCATAACTAATCAGCCAATGTAATAGGTTTACATGTCAAACCATTCCAGTCATTACTCTGCTTCTGCTGTCCATATTAGTATGCCCACTTTGCCTTTGGAGGTTGAGTGCTGCCACTTGGCCCCTACTACTTTAGAATCCAATTAAACTTATCAGCTTATTTCCCAAATGAGTGACTGTGGTCCTCATCATAAGGTCTGGCATACAGAAAAGAGAAATGACAGAGCTCTTTAAGGGTGCTGGTGCTCTGCTCACTAATCTATTTCTTGAAGTGCAGGGTGCATTTTCTGGACCTTCCCAGTGTGGAGGATTAGGTTTTACCTGGAAAATCCATTCCACCATTCCCATTTTACTGAGCCTTTGAATACCCTCATCAGCAGTAAACCAACAAATATAAGGCATCTCCAACTCATTCACAGTGTGCTATCTTTTGATCCATATTTCAGCCAACAAACCAAATAAACTGTTAACACCTTTTTAAAACTCCACACACCATGGCATTATATTTAGAAATTCTGCTTAATGGCCTCATATCAAGAAATCAGCCTGATTCAGGTTTACATGTCTTCCACTACTATCTCATACCTTTAAAATTCATTCCCATACTTGTTCCTCAGAGCTTGGCTTGTGAGAATTAGAAAAGTCAAGAAGTTCTTTGGCAGTGAAGCTCAGCTGGTCCCAGCACTCGGAAGGAAGCTCCCCCGCTGCCATCCCAAGCTCCTAGGGCAGAGAAGGTGAGCCACATGGGTGCCAGAAGCACCCCTCCCCCCGCACCGTGGAAATGAGAAGACACATAAACAAGCCTCAAAAACAGACTTCCAGATCACCTACAGCAACCCCAAAGGGAAAT
>NW_004624892.1:2019663-2102303 GCF_000247695.1 Heterocephalus glaber | reverse complement strand
GGAGGGGGTGAAGGGAGGGCAAGGGAAGGGGAAAAAAATAAGAACCAAGAGACTCATGTAATGGTACAAGATCCTAATGATGAATGTAACTGTATTTTATACCTAAAATGTACCAATAAAGTTAGTGGGGAAAATTAAAAAAATAAAGAAAGAAAGAAGTTCTTTGGCAATATAGTGGTACTTCTCATGGGTCATGCTGTGTTTTTCCCCTTTAGAAACCTGGTTATAGGTCTAGAGGCAAAAGTGGGTGATGAGGGTGGGCTGTGTGGTGTGTCAGCATTCTCTTGCTTGGTAGCTGCATCAGGGATGGTCATTACCATTTCCATAGTTTCCTCAAATACATGAGGAGAGACTAACACCACAGGGGTTGGGTTACAGATGTCTCTGCCACTGAGGGTAGGAAAATATCTCCCTCTGCCAAAATAACCTCATCAGGAGTTAAAGTCCCCAGCCTCATTAGGTTCCTTTCAAATATCTCTATCTGAATTTATGGGAATTCATTCTTTTCCTAACTGTGCCCTCACTTTTACTTCAGATACCCTTCAAGACTGAGTATGAAACTTGTGCTGTAATTCAGCTAGTCAAAGTACGTGGGCTTACGTTTTGGTCTTGGCAACTTTACCCTTATGGCGAAAGAAGAGAAGATTCTCCTTCAGGACACATTTAGAAGCCTTTAGATTCTTTATACATGTCTGAAGCTCGGAATTTGAATCTTTAAACTCTTCTCCTTTATTAATTTGTCTTCATATTTAGAAGCCTTTAAATTGTATATGCATGTCTTAAGCTTATGAATTTCCTTTACTAGTTTGTCAAGAGATGCGAAGAACAACTAGCCAGCATCATTATATTTCTTACTCTTCCAATAATGTTCAAAAGTGTTGTATATAGAGACCCTAAATTCCTTGCATCTCACAAATGGCAAATAGGATAATCAAATGAGCTATGCTACATACTGCTTTAAACAGTTCACACTATGTACTATCAGTACTCTCAGGAGAGATCATGTCAATTTTAAGTCTCATCAAATCAGAGAGCCAACTCCAGGAACCACTGAACTGATTAGAGAGATTCATCCTCACAACTGTCTCTAGAACCACTCTTGGTAGCAACATTTGTATTAGTTAAGGCTCCCTAAAGGAACAGATTCAATATAAAATATATGCATGATTATACAAGGGATTTATGAAGCAGGCATACAGATCAAAATTGGAAGATCCTTAAAGGCTGTCTGCCAGGTCAGAGACAGAAGAATCCAGAAAGGCCATCCATGCACTGGAGAGCCAGAGAATTCAGGAGGAGTCAAAGTGAGCCTGGAAGCTCACTGCAGAGTCACAATATGAATCTATTTTGAAAACCAAAGAGTCTCTGTCAGAAGGCTGAAAAGGTCTGTGTTGGAAGCCTGAAGGAACTGGAGACCAATGTCCAAAGGCAGTGGTGAAGACTGGATCTCTTCCAAAGATTTCCTAAAAGTCCAAATGTTGGATGCATGTTCCATTCTTACATTTCTCTCTCAAGTGAGAAGCCTCAGGGTAAGCATTTACTACTTAAATCACCAAGCCAAGTTGTTCTGGGAAAGGGGGTATTGTATGTAAAATGAAACAATTTTTCCTAGCCATTTCAATGTGTCTGGTCTTGAATTTGCCTTGCCTATGCTATTTTGACTTCTTAACTAGTTTACGGAGTTCTCATAAAAGGTTTTTGGATTCTATAATCATTAAGTTTGTGTCTGTGGAGGAACTAGGCCTGGAGCTTCCTATTGGGGTTTTTTGGCTGGTTTTTTTGTACGGGAGATTAAACTCAGGACCTTGCGATTGCAAAGCAGGCAAGGCGTCACTGAGCTAAATCCCTGGCCCCTGGGCTTTTTTGCTTATGTCACACCTCTCAGGCAGATTAATGTTTGAAGAGTGTTATACATGTGGAAGCTGAGGGCTAGGATTTGAGAATTGATTCCCTTAAGGCTAAATATGCTTGTATACCCCTTAGAAAGTTTTGTAGACACCCAGGTACAGGTATACCAAATTTAAGGACCATTTTTTCAAATGGTTCAGGTTGGTATCCCTCTGGCTCCCCCTCAGGATTTTATTACATAACCAACCTGGATATGTTGTCAAGGTATGTACCTGCCTTCTGTATTGGGTCTCTTCTATCCATGATCCTAAGCACCTGAGCCAGAGCATGTATTTGACATTCAGTGGTTTGATGGTTAATTTTGTGTGTTACCTTCCATACCCAGGTAGCTGTTAAACTTTTATTTCTGTGTATGTGAGAGTGTTTTTGGAGGAGATTAACATTTAAACCAGTATCAGATTCAACTACACTAGTGTGAGCAAAGTGTCATGTAATCTGTTAGGGGCATGCTAAAATGGAGCAAATAGGTGAAGGAAAGGCATATTCATTTTCTCTGTCTGTCTCTCCCTCCTTCCCTCCCTCTTACTGTTTAGATCTAAATTGTCTCCCAAAGGTCTCCTGTGTTCAGAGGTGAGGCTTTCGAAAGGTGATTAGATTATGGGGATGCTATACTCACCAACAGATTAATCCATTGATGACTTCATGGCTAAATGTGCTGCTAGGAGGTGGGTCACTGGGAGCATGACCCAGAAGGGTGTATTCTTGTCCTTAGATCCTCCCTTCTCTCTCTGCTTACTGATCGCCATGTGTTGAGCAGCTTTCCTCCACTGTAACCTTCTACCACACCATTTCTGCCTTAGAGTCAACCAACCGTGGACTTAACCACGAGTTGAAATAAACCTCTCCTTCTTTAACTGCAAGTGTCAGGTATTGTGTTTCAGTAAAGTGAAAGCATCTCTCTCCTTCTCCTTCTTCCTCTCCCCTTCTTCTCCTCTCCTCCCTACTCCTAGGGATAAGACATCCATTTTCTCCTACCATTAGACATTAGCACTTCTAGTATTCAGGCCTTCAGATTCCAGAAATTATACCAGCAGCCTCCCAGTTCTCAGGTCTTGGAGGGAATTATTTCATTGGTTCCCCTGTTTCTCAAGTCATTAAACTTGGATTGAATTACACTATTGTTTTCCAAATTCTCCAGCTTGCAACCAGTACAGTGTGGGACTTCTCAGTCTCTATAATCATGTGAATCAATTTCCATAATAAATTTCCTCACATATCTATATAAATGTCCTAATGGCTCTGTTTCTCTGGAGAACCTTAATATAGATCTTGGTACTGAGAGTGGGTCTAGAGAAATAAAACTTTTGGTTTATTCACTGGAATAATGAATTAAAAGATGGCCTGCTGTATTAGTCTGATTTCCACTGCTATAACAAAATACTTAAAGACTGAGTACTTTATGAAGAAAAGAAGCTCTATTGTCAAAGGGCTTTATAGTGGTCCATCAAAATGTAGATCTGGGCCCAAACTAAATTACACTATCAACACCTTTCATCCAGTCTCTTCTCTAGACTGGTTGCTCATTTAAAGCCACTGTAACACTGTCCCCAATAGGTATCCCCAATAGGAATCACAAAGAAGTTATCAATAAGCGTTTGGTGAATTTGAGTTTTCCTCCTTATACTACATAGCTATCAACTATAATATCTTAAAAACACTTTTCCATCTAATTTTTCATTATTTCTTCTCTGAGGTAATAAATTAGGGATCCTGTAACCTGGGTTTTATTCCTTTAGACAAGTCCTGGTGAAGCTTTTATGAAGATCACTAAAGAAAAGCAAGACAGATATACCTGCCTTCAAAATGCAGTTGTGGGAAGAATAAAGAACAGACTATTAAGTTATAGTGTAGTATTGTGATTCTTGGCCAAAAGCAAGAGCATATATCAGCAATAAGTGTGAACAATATACTGAGGTACTTTAAAGAGCTCCAAAGTAAGACTGGTAGGGCTCCCCACTACAGTGGACATTAATTTTTTCTGCCTGTCATCCAATCACCCTTTTCAAGGAGGACCACTGTCTCCTACTGTCAGTCCATATGTTTATGAGGGACTCTATCCCATCACCTAGTCAGATCAATGAGGTACAATGATTCTTTTCTGGGAAAAATTGAGAGAGTAGTAGTCACATTTTTTTAGCTGTACTTTAGTTAAAAGTGGTAGCTCCAGCCTCCTGTACCACAAAAGAAAACCTTTCTTTGAATGAAGCCAACACAGGTCAGTAAATAGACAAAAGAAAGGTTTGAGTCTACAGCTACCATGCCTGAACCCAGAGTTTGCATTACATAAGCCAATAATTTTTCTTTCCCTAAGCTGAAATTGACTGCCTAGTTATAGAACCAAGCTATGATCCATATAAACAGACTTTGATAAAGTTACTACAAAAATTTTTATTCAATTGTTCCCAAGTTATCTGACTTTTCAGGAGGTTGGCTAGTCATGGACAGGGTACATAGTGATTAAGGGCATAGGTTTATGTTTAGAGCCAGACATGCATGTGGTTGATTCTGATTTCCTAATCTTTTCAAGCTTCAGTTTCTTCATCCGTTAAATTCAGATAATAACAGTGTCTGCAGGATTTTTTTTCCATATATGAGGGCAGATTTTGTTAGGGCAAAAGACTATTTATACCTTGAGTTTTAAATTAATATTAGATTAATCAAAACTCAAAACCTTGATTTTATTTAAGCCATAAAAGTTCAACTTATAGGCATGCTAGTATATTTATAAACATATTTATATAAAATAATAGGTTTAAGGAAATCTTTTATTGAGTTTATAAATCTCATATATATTCTTTTTATTTTATGCCTTTTGTATGACTGAGCAATCAAATTTTCATCCCTAACAAGCAAAATGTTCTCAAGTACTCAACAAAAATGTATATATATAAAAAAAGTATATATAAAACATATAAATCTAATAGGTCTAGTCAAATAGTCAAATACTATTTATGAACTTAAATTTTCTTATACCTTTCAGGTCTAATCTTCAATATGCCATATTATTTTTAAATTACACTTTAAGGATATACACACAATTATTTTAAACATGAAATTATTAACATGGTAGTTTTGATTTCTTTATCTTCTCTGTATTTAATAATAGACCTTTTCAGGTTTGAAAAGCTCTTTAGTCACTGAGAAGAAGTTCTAGAATCTCTAGGGAGTTCGGATTACTGGGTCAACAATTCACAACCATGATAGAGTTACCATGTCGGGGGGCCAAGTTGAGGTGAGCAGCTCAACACTTCCTAGCTGTGATATAGTTTTCTTCTCAGGAAGGCTGAGGTTGACATTTTAAACAAATTGAGGCTATTAGATTGACAATTTATTAACACAATAAGGTCATTCAGTATCTGTCAGAAATTTGACATAGGGAGCAGGACCTAAGCTCTGCAGGCTTCCAGGATAAGTCTACCTGAGCCACAGGTAGACACAGTGAGTACTGTGTGTAGTCACCACGACAACAGGGAACTTCTAGCTCATATCTTCCTCAAGGCTTCAAATAACACCTTTCTGTAATTCATCTGACCAAAGTTTGCAACCTCACCCATCTTGTAAGAAAGAAAATTTCTATCACAGTTTGAGTGGATTTTGGGCCTCTTATGATATTTTAATGCAGTTGGTCTTTAAAAACTACTGAGATGTTTCTATCAGTCTTCCAAGACTCTAGAGCATACCTTTGTCAAAATTTATCAAATTATACATTTAAATATGTACTATTTGTTGCATATCAATAAACCTCAATAAAGCTGTCAAAACAAGAAAGATTTCCTTCTTCTTCTGTACTCCATGTCCATCATGAACTGGCTAGGAGTATTAACATTCTCACTCTGGGACATTGGCTGATGGAGAACGCACTATGCAAAACCATTTTGATTGCCAAAGTGTAGGAAAAGAGAGCATAGGCAAAGCACACACTGATTCTTACAGCTTCCACCCAGAAGTAGCAAGGCCACAAAAAATTTCTGTGGCTTTGTTACTAAGTGCTTATAATTTGAGAATTATATATTCCTAGTGAATTATAACTCATCATTATGGAGCCCTTTTTATCCCTAGTAATGCTGTTTCTCTTATAGTCTATGCTTTCTATCCTTAAAATAGCTAGACAGTAGATTTCTTCTAATTAATATTTTTCTGGGATACCTTTTTAAATCCTTTTGCTGTCAATCCTTCTATGTGCTACTCTGGATCTTCAAAGTCCCCCAAAGTCCCATATGTCAAAGGTTTTGTCTTACTGAGAGATGCTGGGGCATTTTAGAGGTAGGACCTAGTGGGAGGGTTTTGTTTCGTTTTTCATTTTCAAAAAAGCTCATTCTGTAATTCAGGGTCTCACTCTGTAATTCAGGCTAGCCTTGAACTCACTATGTAGCCCAGGCTGTCCTTGAACTCAAGGCAATCCTCCTGCCTCAGCCTCCTGAGTGCTGGGATTATAGGCATGTACCACCACACTCCACTAGTGGGAGATCTTTAATTCACTGGAAGCAAGCCCTTGGAGGGGACTGTGGGACCCTGGTCTCTTCCTCTTTCTCTCTTTGTTCCTTGATAGCTGATGTAAATGATTTGCCCCATCATGCACTCAGATCAATCATGGACTGGAGCCCCCCAAACTGTAAACCCAAAATTAGCCTTTTCTCATAAGTTAATTATGTCAGATATTTTGCTTTAGTGACAGAAATCTAACAAACCATGCTCTTACGTTTTAGGTGCATCTCTTTTAACTGGATATAGTTAGATCTGAGTTTTCTTAGCTGATCTGAAAATTTTTTGTCTTTTAACTGGTGAGTTTATTTCATTTTACACTTATTTGGAAAAATATTTCTATGTGTCTTGCTTTTCTTTAGAATTGATTGGGTTTTGTCAGTTCAGGTTTTCCCCCTTTGCTAATTGGAATTCAAATTTTATTGCTTTACTGACTACCCTGAACATTTTCTCCAACATATTTAATCTCAAAAGTTAACATTATTTTCCTTCACCTGAATAATTATAGAATCTAAAGTGGCTAACTCAGGCCAGGGATTGAGCTCAGTGGTTCCATTGACTGTCTCACAAGCCCAAGGTCCCGACTTTGATCCCTGGTATCAAAAAATAAAATAAAATAAAATAAAATGGCTAACTCCACCCAGGCACGGTGGCACATATCTGTAATCCTAGCTACTTGAGAAGCTAGGCAGGTGGATCACAACTTGGAGGCCAACCTGGGCAACTGAGGGAGAACTTGTCTCAAAATAAAATATAAATAAAAGGACTGGGGATATAGCTCAGTGATAGAATGCCCCCTGATTCAATTTTCAGTACCTCCCAAAAGTTGTAACTGCAAACACTCCCTCCAAATCTGTTCAATACCAAGCCCAGATCAAAACCATTCAGAGCTAACAAAGTTCATTTTTTCTTTCTCCGTAGCTCATTTTTTCTCTAAGGGGATATCATATTGAAGGTGCCATCTTTGTCCAGGGGTCCCAGTTACAAATCTCTACCCCTCCATAAACCCAATTCCCCATCTTCTTGTCATTGTTTTGTCATTAAAACCCAGTCCCCTTGGTTATTAGATTAGTAAATATGCCCGGAGCATCAAAAGGTCAGTGCCAACTTGTCACTTGGTTTTCAGCTATCCTTTTTATTTTGGCCACTACAGATTTCCCTAATTTTTTTTAAAGAATTGGCAATTCAGGGCTGTGGTCATAACTCAATGGTACAGTGCTTACCCAGCATCCCCGAGGCTCTTGGTCTGATACCTAGCACTACAAAATCAATCAATCAATCAGGCAAGCAAGCAGTATAATAATGCATTTAAATGCATATTTGCTACATTTTTGTAGCTGTTGTAGGTGTGTGGTTTTTGTTTTGTTTTATGGTTTGGTTGGGGCTTTTGTTTTTGTTTTGTAGTACTGGGGATTGAACCCAGGCAGGGCCTTTACTGAGTTTGTAGGTGTTTTATAGCAGGTTTTTGATTACACTGAATTACCAGGGGTGGAAGTTTCTTTTTCAAGTTTTTTCTCTCATTCCTTTATATTAGAAATATATTTTTCTGTATCTAGTTTTTTTATTTACATCTGGTTTGAAAGTTATATTTTCATATTTTTATACTAATAGAGGTTTCCCCTAATTTATTTAGACTCACACTTATACTTATTTTCCTTATGAATGTCTAAAGTTTACAGTATTTAAATCTTTAAACCACCCCCCTAAATAAATTAAGAATCTTGACATGCTCCTCCATCTCTCCTTACTTTACCTTCCTAATGCTTTGGAATCATTTGGAACTGTAACTCTAGATTGTTAGGGATATATCCTTTTAAAATGATTTTCTGATACATTTCTAATTTCTTTGTGCCTTCTATCCCATCTCATCCTTTTGTCCTTCAGTTTAATGGCTATCTGAAGGACGACTGAAACAATAGATTTGAGTGGAAAAGCAACATCCTTTTTCTAATCTTTACCATAGATTTAACTATGCCTAACTTAGTCTTTGCCTTTACATAACTAAAAAATTTAAAGGGCACTTTTCAAAACTTTTGACCAATCTTAATTTTGCTAAAAATTTTTAGAATTCCTAAACCCCAGCAATCTCTTTCCCTCTAAATATGTTTGTCTTAGGACATAAATTGTCAAATAAATTTTTGGCCCAATCCATCTCTTATTTTTCTTATGGTGGTAAATAATACATACATTTGCCCTCTTAACTTATAAGTGTATATTACAATATTGTTAACTGTTGTACATTGTTATATAACAGATCTTTAGAATATTTTTGAACATCTAATATGACTAAAACGCTATGCCTACTGGATAACAATACTCCATAAACCCTGGCAATTACCATTCTACTTTCTGATTCTATACATCTGATTACATCAGATGCCTCATACAGAGCCATGTTTAGTGGCACAGACCTGTAATCCCATCACCTTTGGAAGGATGAGGCAGGAGGCCCACAAGTTTGAGCTCAGCCTGGATAATTCAGTGACATTAAAGAAAAGGAAACCTCATGTAAGTGGAATAATTTAGTGTTCATAATGTCTTTAAGTTTCATCCATGTGATACATAAAGTAACAGAGTTTTCTTCTATTTAAAGGCCAAATAGAATTATATAGATATATATTGCATGTATAGGCTATTTTTATTTTATTTTATTTTTAGTAATGGAGGTTGAATCTTAGAGCATTTATACTGAGCTATGTCCTCAGCCTTTTTAAATATTTTATTTTAAGACACTGCCTCGTTAAATTGTGAAGTTGCACAGGCTGATCTTGAACTTCTAATCCTCCTGCCTCTGTTTCCCAGAGCACTGGGATTGCAGGTGTGCACCACCATGCCTGGCATGCCATTTTCTTTATTCATTCATTCATTCATGGACATTTAGGTTGCTTACCTGTCTTTGCTATTGTGAATGAAAATGGGTATCTTAGACTGTTCAGGCTGCTATGACAAAGTACCAGAAACTGGGTGACTCATAAACAAAGCAAGCAATTCTAGAGGCTGGAAATCTGAGACCAAGATGTCAGCACAGTCAGGTTCTGGTGAGGGCCCTCTTCTGGGTTGTGTCCTAATATGGCAGAACAAACAGGAGAGAGATCTCTGGATTCCCTTTTATAGAGGCCCTAATCCCATTCATGAGGGCTCTGGTGTCATGATCTAATTTCCACTCCCTATTACCTTTACATTAAGGGTTAGAATTTCAATTTTAAAGTTTTGGGGTGACATGAACAGTCCATAGCAACAGGTGTGCAAATACCTCTTTGAGATCCTGTTTTCAATTTTTCTAGATATATACTCAGAAGTGAGATTGCTAGATAATATGGTAATTCTATTTTTAAGATTTTGAGGAATTTCATAATATTTTCCATAAGGGTTACACCATTTTACAATCCACCCACAATGCACAAGGATTCCAATTTTTCCATAAATTTATCCATACCTGTTATCTTGCTTATTTCTTATAGTCACTAATAAGTATAAGATGATAGCTCATTGTGATTTTGATCCCATTTCCCTGATTAGTGATGTTGAACATTTTTTGATACACTTGTGTATCTTCTATGAAGACAAGTCATTTAGGTCCTTTGACCATTTTTTAATCAGGTCATTTTTTAAAATTTTTGTAAGACTCCTTTATATATTTTAAATATTAACTCATCAGATATATGGTTTGCAAATATTTTCTTCCATTGCACAGGTTGCCTCTTCACTCTGTTGCTTGCTTCCTGTGCTGTCCAAAAGTTTTTGATGTAGTTCTGTCTATTTTTGCTTCTGATACCTATTGTTTTGGTATGATAGAAATGCTAAATCTAATATTATGAATATTTCCCCATTTTCTTCTACAAGTTTGGTGGCTCCAGGTCTTATTTTAAGGTCTTTAATCCATTTTTAGCTAAATTTTCTACATGTTTTGTAAGGATTCAACTTCATTCTTTCGTATATGGATATCCAGCTTTCCCATTACCATTTATGGACGGGAAACTATGCTTTTCCCATGCGTATGTAACCTTGGCATCCTTGTTGAAGGTTTAGCATTTATGTTGAGGGCTTATCTCTGTGATCACTACTCCATTCCATTGGTCTAGATCCCTGTTTTTATGAGTACCATATTAAAATATACCTTGGTATGTTTTGAAATCAGGAAGAGCGGGGCTCCTTTTATTTTTCTTTCTCAAGTTTATTTTGGCTCTACTGGGTCCTTTGACATTCTATATGAATTTTAGGATTTTTGTTTTGTTTTGTTTTGTTTTATTTGTTTAGTCTATTTCTACAAAAATGCCTTTGGGATCTTGATAGGGATTGTACTGAATCTGTAGTATTGCTTTGGGTAGTGTGAACATTTTACCAAAATTAAGTCTTCTAATCCATAAACACAGAATGTCTATTTAATTTGTCTTCTTTAATTTCTTTTATCGATAGTGTATAGTTTTCAGTGTACAAGGCTTTTGCCTATGTGGTTAAGTTTACTCCTAAATGATTTATTCTTTTTGAAGTTTTTGGACTTCATAAATAAATAGGACTGTTTTCTTAATTTTTTAAAACTTTTCATTGTTAGTATATAATGCAACTGTTTTGTTAATTTTTGTATCCTGAAACGATGCTGAATTCATTTATTTCTAACAGGTGTATGTATCTGTGTGTGCAATCTTTAGGTTTTTCTACATATAAAGTCATGTTATCTGTGAATAAAAATAATTTTATTTTCTTTACAACATGGATGCATTCTGTTTCTTTTTCTTGCCTACTTGCTCTGACTACAATGTCCAGCACTATGTTGAATAGAAATGGAGAGAGTGGACATCCTTCCCTTGATCCTAATCTTACAAGGAAAGCTTTTAGTTTTTCACCACTGAATATGATGTTAGATGTTGGCTTTTCATATACAGGATTTATTTGATTAAGGTAACTTCCTTCTATTACTAGCTTGTTGAGGGTTTTGTTTGTTTGTTTTTGGGGGTTTTTTTTTCACGAAAGGGAATTAAGTTTTGCTAAGTGCTTCATTCTGGTACCAGGGATCGAACTTGGGACCTTGCACTTGGGAGGCAGGTGGTGGAATCACTGAACTAAATCCCCAGTCCTAAGTGCTTCATTCTGCATCAGTTGAGATGATCATGTGGTTTTTTTCTTATTCTATTAATCTAGTATATTACATTTGTTGATTTGTGTATGTTGAACCATTCTTGCATCCAAGAGATACATTCTAGTTGGTCATGATGTATAATCTTTTTAATGTACTTTTGAATTTAGTTTGTTAACATTTTGTTAGGAATTTTTGCATCACTAATCATTAGGTATTAGTCTATAGTTTCTTTTCTTGTATCTTCCTCCAATGTTGGTGTCAGGGTAATGCTGGCCTCATAAAATTAGTTTGGCAGAGATCCTTACTCTTCAATCTATTGGAACAGTTTGAGAAGCACTGGTATTCATTCTTTGTGTTTGACAGAATTCTTTAGTGAAGTCATTTGGCCCTGAGCTTTCTTTCTTAAGACTCTTTTAGATTGCTGATATAATTTCCTTACTAGTTATTACCCCGTTTACATATTTAATTTCTTTGTGATTTAGTCTTGCTGGGTTCTATTTTCTAGATATCTTCCAGGTTATCCAATGTGTGTGTTTGTTTTTGTTTTGTTTTTCACAGCACTGGGAATTGAACCCAGGACCTTTGAACTAAACACATCCTCAGTCTTTTTCTTTTTCTGAGACAAGTTTTTGCTAAGTTGCTATGCTGCTTAGGCTGAGCTCAAATTTGTGATCTTCCTGCCTCAGTCCCCAAGAGTGCTAGGATTACAGGCATGTGCCACCACACTCAGAGTTTATAATCTATCATAGCAGTCTTACATTTTATATCTGTGACATCAATTGCAAGGTCTGTTCTTTCATTTCTGATTTTAATTATTTGAATCTTTTCTCCTAGTTCAGCTAAAAGTTTCTGAATTTTGATCTTTAAAATAAGTCAGTTTTGTTGATCTTTTCCTATTGCTCAACTATTCTCAATTTATTTCTGTGCTAATCTTTATTTTCTTCCTTTTGCTAACTTTTTAGTTTAGTATATTCTTCTTTTTCTAGTTCCTTGAGGTGTAAAGTTAGGCTGTTGATTTGAGGTTTGTTGTTTGTTTTTTTTTGGTACCGGGGATTGAACTCAGGACCTTGTGCTTGCCAGCCAGGCGCTGGAACCACTGAGCTAAATCCCTGGCTTGAGATTTATTTTTAATAGGTGCTTCCTGCCATAATCTTCCTTAGAATTGCTTTTGGTGCATAATTTTTTATATATTATAATTCATTTTAAGTTGTCAAAAGATAGTTTCTAATTTCCCTTATGATTTTTTCTTTGGTCCACTGTTGTGCAAGAACATATTAATTTTCACATTTGAGAATTTTCCAGTTTTCCTTTTACTATTAGAAAAGAGACTTGATATGATTTAAATCTTCTCAAATTTGTTAGATTTGTTTTGTGACCTAACATATTATCTATCCTAGAGAATGGTCCATTGCACTTCAGAACAATGTATACTGTGATGCTGTTGGGTGAGTGCTCTGTGTGTATCTATTAGGTCAGTGAGTCTATAGTGTTGCTCCAATTCCCTGTTTTCTTAGTGACTTTCTGACTGGTTGTTCTGTTATTGAAGATGGGGTACTGAAACCTTCTGCTATTATTGTGCTACTTTCTCTCTATATATATTCTTGGTGCTGAATTGGCCTTTTTATCATCATCTAATGTCTTTTTTATCTAAAAGTTTTTGTCAAGAACAAGACATGAATATCCACTCTTACTCCTCTTTTTCAATATAGTACATAATTGGAAAAAGAAAAATAATAAAAGGGATATAATTATGAAAGAAAAAAGTTAAATTACCCTTGTTTGCAGATGATATGATCCTATACTTAGAAGACCCTGAAGACTCTACCAAAAGACTTTAAGAGCTGATAAATGAGTTCAACAATGTAACAGAATATAAAATTAACATTTAA
Source organism: Heterocephalus glaber (assembly GCF_000247695.1). Next base: position 2,088,947 of record NW_004624892.1, on the reverse strand, counting down.
AAAATTATTAGCTTTACTATACATGAATAATAGATTAGCTGAGAAATAAATTGGGAAAAGAAGTCCATTTGGAATAGCTTCAATAAAGTAAACTACCTAGGGATCACTATTTTATTTATTTTTGGTACCGAGAATCAAACTCAGGGCCTCACGTTTGCCAGGCAGGTGCTGTTCCGCTGAGCTACAACCCCAGCCCAGCTAGGGATCTAATCAAGCAGATGAAAGGTTTCTACAATGAAAATTTAAAAACACTGAAGAAATTGAAGAAGACACTAGAAGATGGAAAGATCTCCCATGTTCATGGATTGGCAGAATTAATATTGTCAAATTGACCATATTACCAAAAGCGATCTACAGATTCAATGAATCCCCATGAAAATGACAATGACATTCTTCATAGAACTAGAAAAAGCAATCCTAAAATTCATATGAAAACAGAAAAAGTCCAGAATAGCCAAAGCAATCCTAAGTATAAAGAACACGGCAGAAATCATTGCACTACTTAATTTAAAATTGTACTACAAAGCCATAGTAACAAAAACAGCATGATACCGGCACAAAAACAGATGTATAGATAAAAGGAAAAGAATAAAGGAAACAGGGCTGGGGATTTAGCTCAGTGGTTCTGGCACCTGCCTCACAAGCTCAAGGTCCCAAGTTCGATCCCCGGTACAAAAAAAAAAAAAAGAATAAAGGAAACAGAAACAAACCTTTACAATAACAGCCATCTAATTATAGACAAAGGAGCCAAAAATATAGTTTGGCAAAAAGAATGTCTTTTTAACATATGATGCCAGGAAAGCTGGATATTCACTTGCAGAAGATTGAAGCTAAATCTCTATCTCTTACTCTGTACAAAAATCAATTCAAAATCTGCTAGAAGAAAACATAGGGGAAACCCTTGAAGCCATAGGTGTAGGCAAAGACTTCCTGAATAAGACTCCAAAAGCATAGGAAATAATAGCAAGAATCGACAAATGGAACTATAGCAAGGGAAATAAAATTATCTTAGCTGGGGAAGTAGTTCAGTGGTAGTCTACCACTGAGCTACTATTTATCTAGAATGCTTGAGGACCTTTGTTCAATCCCCAGTATCAATAAACACACAAACAAACAAACAAACTTGTTCCATTGTGTAGCCTTTCCTCTTTTGTCAAAAACTAATTGACTATATTTAGAGTATTTTGGGGCACTCTATTCTGTTTCACTGAACTATTTATATATTCTTTCACCAGACACACTGTCTTGATTATAGCAGTATAGTGAGTCTTGAATTCAAGGAATATTAGGGGTTTTTTCAATATTGTGTTGATTATTTATTAGTCAGTCTCCCATTGATAGAACAAAATACACAACACCCACAACTTAATGGAGAAGAGGTTCATTTTGGATCACAGTTTGAGAGGGTTTAGTCCATAGATGGCTGCTTCCAAGGCAGAAACAGCATGGTTGAAGGGCATGGCAGAGAAAGCTACTCACCCCATGACAGACAGGAAGGAGTGACGGGAGGGGAGAGGTGGGGAGGACAAGAAAGGAGAGGCAAGCCCAGGTGAAGTGAAGCCAGTGACAAAATTACACCAGGGACAAAAAGACATAACAGTTATGATGAGTCTCTCACCTTTCCTTATAAACTTTAAAATTAGTCTGTCGGTATCTATAAAATACTAATTGCTTCTTGGCCTCCTGGCTAAGATCAAGTGTAGTATCTATAAAATACTTTTTTCTGGGATTGGATTGGGATTTCATTCAAAGTAGTATAGAACTACCTTTGACTGTATTGAGCCTTCCTATCCACAAACATGGAATAGCTTTCCATTTGTTTAGTTTGTCTTTGATTTCTTTCAACAGAACTTTGTAGCTTTCCTCATATAGATCCTGTACATATTTTATTAGCTTAATAATTAAGTATTTCCACTATGGGAGTACTAATGTAAAAAGTTCTGTGCTTTTCATTTCAAATTCCACTCACTGGTGGTACAGTGGTACCTCGGTTCACAAATGCTTTTGTTTGCGAACAAACAGAATTGTTTGGCAAATTTTTTGTTTGCAAACTCTGTATCAGGTGATAAACACAACTGTGACCATTTTTCCTGCACAAACGTGAACATAGGCATCTTTTCCAGAATCATGGAATGAATTAAGTTCATGAACCAAGGAACCACTGTATCTAGAAAAGTATTTGACTTTTGTGTATTAGCCTTATATCCTGCAATCTTACTATAATTGCTTATTAGATTCTGAGGGGTTTTCACTTCTTCCAGGTTTTGTATGAAGATAATCATGTCATCTTCAGTTAAAGACAGTTTCATTTCTTCCTTCCTAGTAAGTAAACTTTTTATTTCACTTTTTCTTACTAAATTAGGTAGGACTTTCAGTATACTTTTGAAAAACCATGGTAAGAGGAAATCCTTACATAGTTCCTGATCTCAGTAGGAAAACTTCTTGTTTCTTACAATTGAGTGTTGAGTAACTGGATTGGATATTTCCTTTCTCTTAATATCAATTAGGCTCTGATAGAACCCCAACAAGTAAGGCTCTGGATAACTAGGTTTTTTTCCCCTCCCCTTGATAGAAATGTAAGGAGATTTTCCCCAGTATTTACTGTGAGAACCTGGTCAGGCTTCTGGAGGTTAAACTCACAAATGTGTGGGAGTCTTCCATATGACAAGGATTTCCTGGAGTTTTTAACTGTCAGAGTTTCCCACATCTACTTTCCAAAACTTAATCAATTATAGTTTGGGTTTTGCTATCCTAGCACTGGTTCCCACAGAAGTTTCTGTTCCAATATGCTGTGATTTTCTGTATCTGACTGTTTCTTTAATAATTTACCCTACTTTTCTAATGGATTTAAGAAAAGATGTTGAGTTCTTTCATTTGTTCAGCTTTTATTTGTTGTTAGGACAGAGGTGACTTCCAAGCTCTTTACACGTAGAACCAGTAATCAGAACTCTTGATTTTTTTACCCAGTTGGCCACACTGAATGCAGAATGATTGCAGAAATTAATTTTAATTTATACTTACAATAATTTTTGATAAAGACATATCATTGCCATTTTATTAATTTTTTCAGTCTTACAGTAATTTTTTTCATTTTTCTTCTCTTACTGCTTTTGTGTCTCATTGATTTTGTGTGCTGACATGTTTAGATTGTTTTTCTCATTTTCTCCTGTCCATCTGCTATTGGTAGTTTCCTTATGGTTACCATGAGGCTTACATAAAACATCTTACAGTTATAATATGTCTTAAGCTGATAACTACTTCAATCACGTACAAAAACTGTGATACCTACCAGTTCCCTTCATGTCATCAATGTTTAAAATTGCATCTTTTTAATTTTGTATGCATTAACCTAGTTTTATACTTATAATTACTTCTAATGCTTTACTATTTTAAATTCTATACCAGATTTATACACCACCATTATAACATTACAGTATTCTTTGGCTATATATTTACCTTTGGTAGTGGGATATATAGTCTTGTATGCTTTTGTACTGCTGTCTTGCATCTTTCTGTTTCAACTTGAGTGGCCTGTTTCACCATCTCCTTTAGTATTTCTTGTAAGTCAACTCTAGTGGTGATTAATTCCCTCAGTTTTCTTTACTTTGGAAAGACTTTATTTCTCCTTCATTTTTTTTTTCCCCAGTACCAGGGATTGAACTCAGGACCTTGCGCTTTTGAGGCAGGTGCAGTGCCGCTGAGCTAAATCCCCAGCCCTTCTCCTTCATTGTTGAAGTCTTGCCAGGTATAGTATCTTTGTTTAGCAGAGTTTTTATTTTTTGTTTTGTTGGGGGTTTTTTCCCAGCATTTTGAATGTATCATCACACTCTCTTCTGGCTTATAAGGTTTCTGCTGAGAAATCCCTGATAAAATTATGGAAGCTCTCTTGTATGTGATGATCTGCTTTTCTCTTGCTACTTTCAAGATTTTCCCTTTTGCCTTTGTTAACATTTTGATTGTAATGTTTCTTAGTGTGGATCTCTTTTGTTCACCTAAGTTAGAGTTGTCTGAGCTTCTTTTATTAGGATGTTCATTTCCATCCTCAGATTTCGGAAGTATTGGACCATTCTTTCTTCAAATAAACTCTCTGCCCCTTTCCTCTTTCCTCATTATTAAATTCCCGTAATACATATGTTGATCCACTTGATGGTGTCCCATAAATCCCTTAGAATTTCTTCAGCGTTCTTTATTCTTTTTCTGCTTTTTGTGCCTCTGCCTCAATAATTTCAAATTACCTGACTTTGAGTTTACTGATTATTTTGCTTAATCAAGTCTGTTATTGAAACCATCTAGTGAATTTTTCAATTATTGCATTTTTCCATTTCAGAATGTTTGTTTTTTCCCCTTTTTTTTTTCTTTCAGAATCACACATATAAATTACAGACAGTGGTTAGCTTGGGAAGAAGGGAAAATGGAATGGAGATAGTCTATAAGGGATTTAGATTATATCTATAATGCTTAATTTATGTAAGCTAGGGATAGGAATAAGGCCTTTAGAATATAAGCCCCCAAGTTGTTTTTATATGGTTTATGTCTCTGTTGATATCCTCATTTTATTTATGCATCATTTTTCTGATTTTTAACATTTAGCTTTACACAGATCTTCAGTAATCAGCCCAGTAATCTAGCTGATTCAGGGGTGGAGTTTGGGAGTCTCTGAATCTTTCTGAGGGGAAGTGACTTTTCTAGGCTTTACGCTTTTAATTTCCCAAGGGTTTTCCAGCTTCTTTCTCAGGAGATCACAATTTCTTACTCCCTCTGGTGTCTGTCTGCAGTACTGTACTGCAGTTTCTCTGGTACTAAGCAGCAAGCCTCCATTTCCTGTGTTCAGTGGCCACTAGTCACTCAAATTATGCTGACTTCCCATCAGTATCCCTAATCAAACAAAACATATACCAGTCCCCTGGGAAACTCTCCAAAAATTAAAAAAGGTAGAATATTGGACATTTGCTCTGCTCTTCTCTGTCCCTCCCAAGTAAGCAGCTGCATTTGGGAGCTTTTCCCCAATCATGCTGACTGCGCTGGCTTGTCTACCATATTGCAGGCCCTCTTAATACAGCCAGTTGCCCCACACCCTGGCTCTCAGTGGCTCCCCACATACTCTATTATTCCATTTCCATAATCCTCCAAGTTAAGCAAGAGAGGAACCAGTTCTCTGAAGGGCAGTCCTCTGAAAAGCCGGAATACTGGATGTATAGTCTATTCTTTTTTTCCCTCAAGTGCACATCTATGACCCAAGTTGAGTTGTGCCAGCTTAGGGAAAGGGCAGTCTTGTGTAAAGTGACTCTTCCTACCCATCCTACCCTTTTCTTTCTTTTTTTTTTTTTTTTGGTACCGGGGATCGAACTCGGGCCCTTGCGCTTGCAAGGCAGGCGGAGGAACCACTGAGCTAAATCCCTGGCCCATCCTACCGATTTTAATGTGGTTCCTATTAGCTCTGTGTTTGCCTGAGATACTGAAACTCCTTAATTCTGGAAGAACTCTAGAGTTCTCATAAAGGTATTGGGGCTATACATTGGTTTTTTGTTTTTTTGGTACCGGGGATCGAACTCGGGTCCTTGCGCCTGTGCAGCAGGCAGCGGAAACCACTGAGCTAAATTCCCACCCCGGGGCTATATATTGTTGAAGTTGTCTCTGTTGAGGAATAGGGGCTGGGACTTCATATTCCATCTTGCTGACACCATCATCTCATATCTTTTTTTTAATTTATTTTTTACACATTTAAATAAATTTTATTTTATTCCATTTCCCCTCTCCCAACACCCTCCTCTCCCTATGTACAAAAGCTTTGTCTCCATTTTTTCCTTCTATTTTCACTTTTTTTTCTTGTCCCTTCCTTCCTTGCCTACGGCCATATCACCCTAAATGCGCCTGATGGCATCTGATCTCGGAAGCTAAGCAGGGTTGGGCCTGGTTAGTACTTGAATGGGAGACCTCATATCTTTCTTATACTGTGACATTTTATTTTATCTAAAACATTATCAATTGTAAAACACATCTCAACTTTGGAGATGATAAAATATGTAGGAAAAAATTTGTCTTTGATGATAGTAAGACACCATCTGTAGTAAAATGCACCAGTCTTGTTAGGGCAATCCAGGAGGGAGGGATAGGGCAGGAATGGGAGGAAGGAGAAGATGTGAACCCACCCTTCCCCGCCCCACAAAACTCCCAATCTCTAGAAAGGAGTCAAAACTTTAAAAATGCTTGGTTTGGGCTGGGGATTTGGCTCAGTGGTTTCACTGCCTGCTGTGCAAGCGGAAGGATCTGAGTTAGATTCCCCAGCACCAAAAAAAAAAAAAAAAAAAGAAAAAATCCTTAAAAATGCTTGGTTTGATGTAATTTCTAAAGTGCTGAGTTCTGTGACAGGGACAATGGAGACAAAACAGAAAAGGTTTGAATAGATCACAGGCACTTCAGGCAAGAAGAAACCATGCGATCATAAGTCTCAGAAATCTGCAGAAATTATACGGAGGGTTTGAATTTCTACCATATGGAAGGGACAAGACTCTGAGCATTGAGGACTCCCGTTGGCACCTGGTTTACACATACAGTATTGCCCAAATCATTTGACCCCCTTTAAGTTCATTCTTCACAGTAGACTGAGTGTTCTTCCTAAAAGGTGAATGGTATCCTGTCATTCCTCTACTTTACAATTTTATCATCCACAATCCAAATCTTATCGGGCATTCAACACCCTTTATGATCTGACCTATCTACCCTACCAGTCTCTTCTTCTTTTGACACAAGATATTCTAACTACATCAAACATTTCATTGTTCCCTAAAACACTAAGTCTTCCTTTCAATCTGAAAAAAGAACCTTCCACTTCTTTTTATCTAGTAAACACCTAATCATTCTTCAAGATCCCTTCAGAAGTGTGCCACGCCTACCTGTTTCCCCAGCACTTTGTTCAGGAAGTCTCTCTTCCTCTGATGTCTTTTCAAGGACTGTCTTATCCATTCCTGGCCCTCCTGACCAGTACAGGCCTGATTAAGCTCTCTCCTAGGTCCTACAGCACCCTGGGAACAACTGTAATGTCATCTATCACCACATTGTAACTTGTCATTTCAATGCACTAGAGAACACAGGGTCACACTGTCTTCACTGTCAATAAGAGAAAGGAGGGTGTGTTGAAAGAAGAGAAGAAAAAGGGGAAAGAAGGGCAAAAAAAGGACAGAGACTTAGAAGGAAGGAAAAGAAAACAAGGAATGGAGAAAATGAAGGAAGTTAACAAAAAAGGAAGTCAGAGAATGAATAAATGGACTAATCAGGACTTAAAAAAAAACTGTTGAACACAGAAACCCTAGCCTATAAGCTAAGTCTAAAAAGGGCACGTGAGACTGGCCAGGGATTCTTGTCCCATGATCAAAGCAAGTGAACATTCATTAGTCCTGGTCCTGACTGACAGCAGAAATTCCCTGAAACCCATAGCAGTTTTCCCTAAGGCTCCAAATCTGGAAGGATAATCATACAAAGCTCCCTGGACTGGGGTCCAGTAGACCTGGCTTGATAGTGGGTATAATGAAGAGCTTGGTCTTTCGATCAGACATTCTTATTTAAATCCCAGCTCCACCAGTAAGTCAGGTAATTTATCCTCACAGAATCTTATACTGAAAATGGGGTACTACTACTCAGAGAATAGTGTGGAGATCAGAGATAGTAGGTATGTAATACCTAGTACCAGGAGGCATTTGATACATGTGGTTTTTACTATTAAAATGTGTGTCACTTAACGTATCTCAGATTAGGTTACTATGTTTATTGCGTGGAGATTTTCAAGGAACAAGAAAATGTGTATAAAATAAAAGTGCTTTGTAAACTATAAAGTACCCTACAAATGTAAGAGAATCATTTGGGAAGGAGTCTTCTAGTTTAAAAAACAAAAAATCTTTGGGTAGAAGTAGGTTCAGTTCCAGGCCCTGCCATCTACTTGCTGTTTTCACGAGCAAGTCACTTTCTGTCAGCCTCTTTCCACATATGTCAAGTGCAGGTAATTCTTCTCAGGCAGTTGTCAAAATTCAATTCAATGTGAGTGAAAGCTCCTGGTACCTCCCTTCCTGAATGAGTGCCTGGATACTCATCTGATAGGTCAGGTTGCAGGTGTTATTAGTCCATATTCTGGGAATTGGCTACAAATGAAGAGGGCCCCATATTATGCAAGGCAAAACCCTAGACCAGTGGTGGCAAACCTACGGCATGCATGCCACAATGGGCTGTTTATCACTGAAAGCTCTAAAAGGTTCGCCATCACTGTCCTAGACTGAGAAAGGTAGGAAGGAATGTTTTGTATTTGTTAGAGGAAAGCTGGGTTAATGCTAAACTTCCATGTTTAAAAGAATTTTTTTTAATCTGCCATGTGAAGACTGGACAGGAAATGGCTCCACTGGGACAATCGCCCCAGCTCCCCAACTGTCTCAGTCTTAGGGACTGAATTATTGATTGCTACTAAAGGCAAACTCTCATTATGTTCCTGAGAGTTCTCTCATCCTATCCCTCACCCTCTAGTCCCTGCCACTGTCATTTTTCTTAGTCACAGAAAAAGTACTTAATAAAGTTGAAATGGTTCTCATGCTTGGTACTGAGTTCCCAGGGTGAACGTTCCAGGGCCATATCAAGAGGCCACACTGGCTCCCACCTCCAGGCCAGCCTCCTATGTGGCTCCTCTTTCAGAGGCCAACAAGGTGAATTCAGTGAAAAAAGCATCCACTGGAGGTCCAACTTTAAACTGCTCCACTACATGCCTGCTATATGACTTCATCTTTCCTCACATCTGTTTCCTCCTCTTACACCCTTGGGGATTGTTACAACAATAAGATGAAAAATGTAAATGTAACCAGTAGAATCATAACAGCATACAGTTAGATGCTCAATGGGTGTTAGTCCTTTCCTTTCCTCCTTTTCCTCAAAGGCCCCAGAAACTCAGCCAGCTTTCCTTTGCTTTTCAGAGCACCCAATCACCTAACTTTCTTGGAATTCATCTTCATTCTAGAATGGCTGCACTAGGACAATCTCCCCACCTCCCCACTTCCCCAAATAAGTACACAGGTTCTTTTCATTGAAGGGTTTTACTGCTGATCATTCTAGGGAAACAGATGCAGGCTTTGATGGGGACAACAGGTAAAAAACATGGGAGAACGTGAGGTCCCTGATCATGAATCCCTGAGGGCTTTCCTTTCATTCCTAAGGCAGGACCTCAAACCTCTTCTTAGACTAAGGAGGGCCCTCCCACTAGGAGGACCAGTCCTCTCAACCCAGACATCTAGAAGCACACTTGGGTTGGGGCACAGCAGGTGGGAACTACCAGGCCTGTGCAATGTGCCCTGAGCAGTCCATAGACTACATGGTAGCCCTTCAAACAGTGACACCGTCTTACAGGTTTTTCCCAAAGACCAGAGGACTGCAGCCTTAATGATAAGGACATGTTCTGAGCCTACCCTATTTCTCTGTCACTCACAAGGAGGTGAAGCTGAGATGGGGTCCTCTGACTTTCCAAGACAAGTAACTGCCTGGGAGATGGCAAGGATTTTTACTCCAAGTCCTTTCTGAGGACTTCCTGGAGATCCTGGTTTCAGAGACAATAGGAAACCGTTCTCTGAAGTGGGATGAAGGGCTTGACATCAAGGTGGCAGCAGCAGATACTAAAGATCTTCCTCCACTAGGGTGAATCTTTCACTCTCTGTCCCCCACTCTGTAAGTGGGGCTCCCCTTCAGCTGGACTCTTTCCCAGACTGCTCACCCATGTGTGTTTTCTGGTGGCGGATGAGATTGGAGCTTCGAGAAAAGTGTTTCCCACACAGAGTGCAACGGTAGGGCTTCTCCCCTCTGTGGGTCCTCTGGTGTGCCCCAAAGTTGGAGATATCGCTGAAGGTCCGCCCACACTCAGCACACTCGTAAGGCCTCTCACCTGTGTGGGTGCGGTGATGCACCCCAAAGCTGGAGCTGTTGCTGAAGCTCTTCCCGCACTCACAGCAGATGTAGGGTGCTGGCTCCAGGTGGGTCCGGTGATGCACAGCCAGTGTGGCACTCTGGCTGAAGCTCTTTCCACAGATGTCACAGCGGTACGGCCGCTTGCCCAGGTGATCTTGCTGGTGTGTGGTGAGGTCTGAGCGCCGCCGAAAGCTTTCCTGACACTTGGGACATTTGTAGTGCTTCTCTTCCAGGTGGATCCGCTCATGCCGGATGCGATTGGAGCTTCTTGAGAAGCTCTTGCCACATTCAGAACACTTGTAGGGCTTCTCGCCAGTGTGGATTCGCTGGTGTGTTCTCAGGTTGGAGGTATTGTGGAAGGTTTTGCCACACTGGGCACATATAAATGGCTTCTCATCTGCCTCAGGCTTTGGATGAGCAGTGGGGTCCCCTGGCCCTCCTGCTAGGGCAATGACTTTCTGCCATGGCTTTTTTGGACATGTTCCTTGTGGCCCCTTCAATGGGCTCTCCTGCCCATGCTCCTTTTCCCCAGGTGGGATCCGAGAACCCTCTGAGCCATCCACTCGCCAAGGTTTACCCCCTTCCCTCTCCTCAGGCAGGTGTGGTTCTTGACTCTGCTCCTTCTCACTGCCCATCTCTGAACCCTGAGAATGAACACAAATGTTCAACACCTTTATTCCTTGGGTCAGGCCAGACCACAGGAAATTTTTCATTCTGGTTGAAGGGACGTATACCTTCTCCCTTCTGGAATAACCTCAATTAACTACAATACTTGGACTAAAAGCCTCTAATTACTTTCCAGTGAAAAAATTTTCAGAGATATTTAAAGCCACACACCAGAGCAAAAAGACACAAGCCTTGTCCACCAATAAATGACATCTGCACTTTAAATGTCACTCATTTTAATACCATTAAACAATATCTGGATTATACGTTTTGTATACATAAAGGAGCTTTCATTTTGGGGTGAATTTGATTTTCCTACCTAAAACTAAAACTCCTTTTATATTTTATCTATTTTTTTAAAATCTTCCTTAAAACTATCTATTTACCTGTCTTCGAAATGAATATAACAGACTCTCACGCCTGAGGCTTTCCTAATTGTCGTTACAAGCCCCATCTCTGCATGCTATTCAGTGTTCTCCCACCTCACTCCTCTCCAGACCTCACCATAATTTAGCGATTGAAGGGTTACTGTCTGGACCTCCAAGACCTACTGCAGGACCTGTACTGTGCTGTTCTGATTGGTCAGTGCCCACAGTGTCAAATATCATACAAAGCTACACACACACACACACGTCACATTTTCACATGATACACATCCATACATAGCACAGACATTCAGCCACATTCTCATACCATACACACTGCATGCACAACTACATTACTCACAACCATATACACACAGCTATACACTACAGATAACATATACACATGCAGCCCTCCCACAATACAGCCACATACAACATACATGGCTATATACATACCACACATAGCCACACAGCCATACTCTCACAGAGCACATACATAAAAGACACACAGAGATGCACGAACCATACCCCCTACACACACAAAGCTTAAATATATACAGTACCCGGCACAAGGCCTACTTATTTAATCATCAGTAAATGCCTGCTAAGTGGTATAAATTCCTTTGGCTCCTACGGCCAAGGACAGAAAAGGAGAGAAAGAAAAAAGTATTTCTGATAAGACAAGAGTGATGGCATGTCCTCATCCTCTGGGCCTTGAAGAAATAATGACATTTCAAAAAGCTGAGGAGAGCTGGGCATGGCGGTGCACGCCAATAATCCCAGCACTTGGGAGGCTGAGACAGGAAGATCACTAGGAGTTTGAGGTCAGCCTGGGCTACACAGTGAGTTCAAGGCCAGCCTGTTCTACAAAGTGAGACTCTCTTCTCTAAAAAACATAGTTGAAATGCATGGTAGAAATGCTGTTCAAAATGACAGAAACAAAGGGATAAGGGAGGGAAGGACAGACTATGCTAAGCACTGATGGCAGAGAGTGAAGACTGATTTTTGGGGGGAGGGGGGCGGTAAGGGGGATCAAACTTGGGACCTTGTGCTTGCGAGGCAGGCAGCAGAACCACCGAGCTAAATCCCTGGCCCTGATAATTTCTTTAGAGCTGTAAATATTTTTGGAAAAAAGCAACAGAGTAAAAGAATGGGCACTGACTGCATTTAGTGTAGGGTTACAATAGTGACACAGACAATCTTTATAACTCTTGGCAAATTAGTCACCCAATCTAGCCTCAACTCCCTCATCAGCAAACTGTGACACCTATCTACTCCACAAGACACTATATTAGAAAAAATGCCCATAATTACACTCAGCAGAATGTGTGACATATACTGATCATACAGCAAATGGCAGCTGCTATTACAGCTGTTGAAGATATTATGTACTAGCTTATGACAGACACAAGAATTTTTAAAATCCTTTAAATGATCTTAATAGGAAAGGAAAAATATTTTAATTAAAAGAGTACAAGATTGTATCTAATTCTCTCAAATGTGAAATAGACATAGAAAATCAATTCTTTAAAAAGCAGAAGACGGCAAACTATTTCTGTAAAGGGTCAAATAACACAACTATTTAGTAAATATTTAGGGCCATTGGATCACTACTGTAACTATTCACCTCTGCTTATACCATGAGAACAGTAGAAACAAGACATAAAGGGATGAAAGTGGCTGTGTTTCAACAAAACTTTATTTAAAACAAAGGAAGACAAATTGTCATTTAACAATCACTGTTAAGAACTCCTTAAAGAATTTGGATATGTAATATAAAAAATAACAGGCCTGCTTCACTTTCAAAAACGCAGGTAAGGGGCCGGGGATATAGCTCAGCGGCACAGTGCCTGCCTGGCAAGTGCGAGGTCCTAAGTTCGATCCTCATTACCAAAAACAATAAAAAACAAAAGAAAAAAGGCAGGTAAACATCACAAAGTATTTATTCTGATACTTACAATTCACCTCCTTGATCACCCTTTTAAAAATTACAATCACCCCTTCTTTCTATCCCCTCCACACACATACTACCAACTCCCCCTGCCCCAAAGCTTACCTTACTGATTGGAATTCTATTTATTTGTCTATTATTTATCATCTGCCTTCCCTTGTTAAACAGTAGTTCCCTGAGGGTTGGTTAGGATCTGTTTGGTTTTACTAATATAACTCACACTCCTACAGTAGTGGCAAGGATTACAGAAGCTCACTAATAAATATTTCAAGTGAACTGAATAAAGGCCAGGCTTGTCTCCAGAATCCATTTCATACTTACTTGTATGTATTCTCACCCACTGTTTCTCAGGAATCTCCTGATTCCTACCCACTTTCTCCTTTATGTGCCTACAGAATCTTGTGCTTGCTTTTACAGTGATTTACAATCATCTGTTTATGTCTGCTTCCACTAGTAGTTTATAAGCAACTTCAGGAAAGGGACTGAGTTGTCTTAGTAATCTTCTGCAGCATAAGGCTAGATGCTTCAATGTCTTTTAAATAAATGAGTGAATGGATGAGATTTTAATTTACTCTCTGCCCCTTCCCACTCAACCTAGGCTCCAGTAACTGAATGCAATGAGTACATGGTCTTCTCTCACCTCCCAAACTGCTATTCTGAGCAATTATAATTTACCAAGGTCAAGCTCTATCTAGGGGTGAATTCTGGGTCAATGTACAAGCAAAAAGATTTAGGATTATGATTACCACCCTCAAATAGTTTATAATACAATGTAGTGAAATAGACCATGAATTCCACAAATTGTCCTAAGTTCCAAGAAACAATGACAGGGACTGTCCCTTGGTCACCTCTGTACCTACTTCTCAGTGTCCAGCATCTGGGGCATGATACAGGAGCCAATAATAATTAACATTTTTAAAAGGTTCTACAAAGTACTAGGGTCTTGGACTAAGCATTACATATGAATCACCTCATTTCATTTTTAGAACTATTCATTTGTCATCCTTATTTTAAAGATGAGGAAACTGAGGCTCAAGAGAAATAATTTAGCCATGAGCTCATTATAAGTGGCACAATGGGAGCCTGTGTCCATCATTCCAAAGCCAGGGCTTTTAATCATTACATTAGTACTAGTGGGAGAAAAGGCGGAAAGGAAGGATGGAAAGAAGAAAAACAGTGCCACGGGAGTTCAGATGCACAGGCATATCTTCCTGAAAGGATCAGAGATGAGCTGCTTCACGGAAGAGATGGCATTTCAGCCAGGACTTTCAGGATGGGCTGGTAAGCAAGGCCAGGACTGGCAGAGAAAGGTCGCTCACTACCTAATGAAATGGCAGTGGAGTTAAAATACACTTATGTTCATAGCACATTTCTAAGATTTGGGAAAGTACAGGGCCTACTGGGCTGGTCTTTCTTAGGGGCACAATACAGGGTGGAATGAATTGAGGCAGTGACAGAGCCAAGAAGATGGACCTGGTATCCACAGATGATGAAGGCCAAAGCCCTGGGTTAGAGGGGAGAAGACAAGTTGGAATGTGATCTGAAAGGTCAAAGTTCCAGATCTGGGGCCAAGTCAGGGAGTGGGGAAAGAGAAAGAAGAGCTAGGAAAGATCAGGTGTTAGAGCTAAATAACGTGTCAGACATAGAGGACTAAAGGAGTCCGAGGAGATGATGAGGGAGAAGAGACAAAAGCTGCAATCAGAGGTGTTGGAGGCCAGGACCCCAGAGGTTGGGCTGTGCCCTGAGGACGAAGAGAAGCCACTGGAAGAGTCCACAGTGTTGTGGAAGATAGGAGCTGGGTTCAAACGTACCCCAGGGTGGGAGAGAACGAGCAACTGACTCCAAAGGTATGGTCAGTGGCGGGCCTGAGGCACTCAAAGGCCAGCCGAAGAAGGGCGGGGTAGGTGTGGAGACCGCGCGGGCCGGGGGACCCGGACAAGGGTCTGAGCGGAGGGACCACGGGCCTTTTGCTCCCCACTATCTCCGGGGGCAAAGCAGCATCCAAGTCCGAGGTGAGAAGGAAGGGATCGTCCTCAGAGTGCCCAGCAAAGATGTATCCGCCTCCCCCACCCCCGCAACCCCCGCCCAGCCGAGACCCACCTCGCTCCCGCCGCTTGGTCAGGGACAGCTCCGCCTCTGAGGGCCCGGAAAGAGCCGGAGACGGAACCCAGGAAGGGCCCGCCCTGCAGCTCTGGGATTGGGTTCTAGGGACAATCTTCCTTCCTATTGGCTGCAGTACCTGCCATAACGCACGCGCCCTTGCGAGAGCACCAATAATCTTTAGCCTCCTGCCTGGCATGCTGGGAGCTGTAGTCCTGAAGAAGACAGTCGCCTCTTGCCAGGCAGAGAACCTCTGAGAAGTTTAGAACCGGGCTGTAGGTAGCTCTTCTGCTTCCTTTGAGTGGCAGTCCTTGAAGAACCTCTGGACAACCAGTGAGGCCTAGAGTATGGCACCTCACTCAAGATTTATAGTTTAAAATTAAAGGAGTGTGGACCTGGAAGGGAGTTTAAAGATGAGTAGTAGCTCAATCCCCTGTTCACTGTTCAAGGAGACCTCTGGCTCCCAAAGCAAGGCTTCTTCTGGGTCCTACATGCATCTTCAATTAAATCTGACGCTTTCAAAAGAGATACACAATACCACTAAAGTATCCTGGACTAAGATTTTATTTTTCATGTTCTATTTTAAAAGATAAAGACTAATTGAGGTTAACTACAGGCTTCTCAAGATCTCCATGGTATTTCAGTCCAAAGGAAGAAAAAAGGGTAGGGGGGAACCGTGCCTTCAGAGGTAGAGAGACCAGGTTTATAATCCCAACTCTACCACCTACCATTTGAAGCACCATTTTCCTCCACTATAAAATACCTGGCAGAATTATTATAAGGATTAAATGAGTTCATAGATAGATAGATGACAGACTGATAGCAAGATACGTAGAGCTTCTGCTTCCACACTGTTCAGTTTCTCACTGGTTAAGTTTTCTCAGTGAGTGGGGCCAGTCAAAACAATGTAAGTTGCTTTTAAGATTGGGGTATTTAAGAAAGTATGTTTGGAACTGAATATGTGTGAGTGAAATACAAGTATCTGTTGTACACTATTAGTTGATAAATTGATTAAAAATGGGCTAGGGACGTAGCTCAGTGGTAGAGTGCTTGCCTAGCATGTTTGAGGGCCTGGATTTAATACCCAGTACCACAAAAAAATTTTTTTGAAAAAAAATACTAGAGGGCAGACTCAGAAATAAAAGTGGCTTTAGTATGAACTGTGGTTAAAGCTTGCTTGAGTGGACTCAAAACTGTCTAGAAATTGATCTCATAATGCATTTTTTTCCTAGCAACCAAAGTCGCCACAATTTCTCATTTATAATGAAAACAATAGCATGCCAAACAGTGAATAGCAAAGGTTTTATTGAAGAAGTATGCAAAAGCAAATGAGAAGTTCCACTCAGGCATTGTGGTGGTTAATTTTATGTATCAATTTGACTGGGTCACAAAGTGCCCAGAATTTGGCTAAACATTATTCTAGGTGTTTCTGTGAAGGTGTTTTTAGATGAGATTAGCATCTAAATAAAAAAACAAGTGAAACAGAATGATCTCCTTAATGTGGGTGTGGCTCATCCAATCAACTGAAGAAATGAATAGAAAAAGCTGACCTCCCCAAGTAAGAGAAAATTCTTCCTGTCTGACAGCTTTTTGACTGGACATCAGCTTTTCCTCCATCTAAAGACTTGAACTGAAACACTGGCTCTTCCTAGATTTCAAGCCTGCCAGCTTCCATAATCATATGAATGCTTATGAACTATTTTCTTTGACTAATACAGGCACTAATGGGAAGATTTCTGATTGACTGATTTAGCTTCTGTTGAGCCAAACTATGTACCCATCTGCAAATGGATAGCCAATATCTCCACAAACAGGCCAGACCACATATATGGTGTGACCTGAAAGTAACTAGCCTTCTTTCTGAAAATCACACCCAAAAATCAGATTCATTATTTTATCCTCACACCTTTCAGATGAGAAGGCTGCCAACTTCATTGAAATCAATTCTCTCTGACCCAGGGCTATTTCATGTACAAATCACCAAGTCTTCCAGCATGATAGTTATGGAGAAAGCTCTATATGAGTGATTAAAATTGCCACTGTTTGTCACTGGACCTCTCTGAATCTTAAAGGGTATTCAAAAGAGCCAGCACAGCTGACCGATTCATCTGCTCCTGTCTGTTCAGGGTCACATACAGCTGAACTGTTTGGTTTGCAGCTCCCTGACTGCGCCTATGGCTTCTCAGGATTATGGTTGCTGCTCTGGATGTCTCCAAATTATGTTGTAAACAACATCAAGAAAATGGAAAGACCGAGCACTCTGTGAGGCTGAGGCAAGAGGATCCCAAGTTTGAGCCAAGCCTAGGCACCTTAGTAATTTAGAAAGACCCTGTCTCAAAATAAAAAATCAAAAAAGGGCTGGGGATGGAGCTCAGGACAAAGGCCCTGGGTTTAACCTCTATTATTGCATTTGAAAAAAAAAGAGAAAAGAATGGCCTGTTTTAACCCTCTGTCCTACCCCGATTCCTGAAGAAGAAAGGAGGGTGTGTGATCCAGAGCATGTTTACTTTTTAAAAGCTGACTGGGAGCTAGAGGCAGAGAGAGAAAAAAAGAAAAGAAAGAAAGAAAGAAAGAAAGAAAGAAAGAAAGAAAGAAAGAAAGAAAGAAAGAAAGAAAGAAAGAAAGAAAAGAAAAGAAAAGAGAGAAAGAGAGAGGGAGAAAGGGAGAAAGGGAGAAAGGGAGGGAGGGAGGAGGAGGGAGAAAGAGAGAAAGGAGAGAGACAGAAGTGGGAGGGGGGGGCAGAGAGAAGGAAGGAAAGAGGGAGCATTCTTTGGTGGAAAAGTAAGAAGTTACACCTGGGAACTGTAACTTCAAAGCTAGAGCATAGGATGAGATAGGCAGAGGTTCCTGTAAATATCCTCTCAAATAGAGAATGCTTTCCCTGAGCTTGAGTTAACCCTGGTGACACACATCCAATATTTTTGCCTACACCTAAATTGAGCATTTGGTTTTTAGGAACTCTCCTTCCATGGCAATGGGAGCTTCAAGTCCCTAGAAGAAAGACAGGGTTTAAAACTGAGCCCTAGGAAAAACGTGGTACAAATAGAAAACACAGAAGGGTCTGGATTTGAGTTAAGGAGAAAAGATATTCCAGAATCAGGTGTTGAGCCAGGAGCCTTGAAATCCAGGAGCCTGAACATTCTGGGTGGCCACGGGAGCAGTTCATGAGGCATATCCCTAAAAAGAAGGAACCTTGAGCTTTTGAAGGGCTGGGCCAAGGTCAGAGGGCCAGGACAGGATCATATCCTTGAGTGGGAAAAGCTCCGGGGCCTGAGGGGGGAGTAAGGAAGAGTTCATCTTCAGGGCCACATCTCCATTAGCATGGGCTTTTTCTTTTGGCTTGGGGACAGTTGATTCCTCTGATTTCTGTAGTTCTGAACAAATGATTAGAGGTGCTGTGTTTTCCCCTCCATCATGAAGACAAGGTTCAAAGAAAGGGCGGAGGGGGCCAGAGAAACTGTGAGTGAAAGTAAAGATGTGGGATTTGCTGGTCACATTGTAGAAGGAGATGATGCCAGCTTCATAGTCCAGGAAAATCCCCACACACCTGAGAGGCTCTTTCAGGCGGAAGGAGGTCTGCGGGGATGTGAGAGCTTCATACTCATTCCTACCACTCTGGCGAACAAGCCAGTGTCCATTGGCAGGTGAGGCAGTGACCTTCCCCTTCCTAATCACTGACTCACTGCACACCCCAAGGATCCACTTGGTCTTGCCTCCCACATGCACTTCCCAGTAGTGACAGCCAGCTGTGAAGTACTCAGACCCCAGGATGCTGACAACGAAATCAAATCTCTGCGGGTTGTCGGGCACAGCCTGCTTTCTGTCACCAAGTCTCACACATCTCCGGTCCTCAGACAGGATGAGTTTGGGATGTGCTGTATCTGGATCCAGGGTCACTGCCTCTGCAGAGAGTCACAGAGAGGTGAGGTTTGGCAAAGTTGGGTCTTAAGGCATCTTTGGTAGCTTGGGAAGAAAAAATAATCTGTAGTTTTACAATCACTGTCATTGACTCATTTTTTTTTTTTCTCATGAGTCCCTGGCCCCTCACACATACTAGAACTAAAGAATACTCTCTTTAAAATAGTAGGTCACCTTGTAGGGTATAAAATAAAAGAGGAAAAAGTTTATCTATCTTGAGAAAAACTACCTTTGTCTTTGATGTTCCAGTGGAATCTAATGCACGATAATAAACAGGATTGATGCTTTTCCATACATGACTTTGGGCTTATTATTCATCTCTAAGCTTAAGTTTCCTCATCTGTAAAATGGGAATAATAGCAGAACCTATATTGAAGTGTTGCCATGCTGATTTAATCAGTTAATGCATGAAATTGTGCCTCATTCCTACGGTGACTTGTGTTGTGCTCATTTTGTTACCCAAAATTGTTGCTTACAATGAACATTTTTAAAAGTTAACATAGAGACAAAGATTTTTCCTTAAATTGTTGATTGTGAAGGTCATAGTATGACTCCCTCTTCCCCTAAACATAGGAAACAAGATCTTCTCTGAGTGTTAAATCTATGAAATCCATATTTGTTTGAGGTGGTGGGAGTAAGCTAGACTGTGAACTCAAGATAGGCAGGCTCATGAGTTCTCATAATGCCAGTCTAGGTGACCTATGTTATTTCAAGTGACCAGCTGATCAATTGTATTTGTACTCTGCAGGAAGGAAGATAGTATGAACAGGAAGGGAATTAACGGTCTAGAAAATTGATAATGAGCCCAAAGCAGTGAAAATAACAATCTTGTTCCAAAATCTGCAAAAATACAAATTATTAAGGAATAGACACAAAGAAAGATGTATAAATCTTTTAGAATAAAATTATGAAAAATTTTTATAGTCTATATTTGTTGGGGCATCTGCCAACTCCTGCCCTTTTCTGAAAATCTTCGTTACTACCCACCACCCACCAAGAAAACTGGTCTGCAGAGAAAGAAGGATGTGGCAAATGCATAGAAGCAATGGCTGTTTACCCCACTATGGGCTAGGAAAGACTTCCCAAACTGGAAATCACCTGAAAACATGACACAGGAAAAAAATTAGAGCATTCAACTGCATAAAAATAAACACTTGGCCATAAAAAAGTACTATAAGGAAATTAACAGTCAAAAAGTAGTCCAGCTAGGACAGGCACAGACAAGACACAAAAAAGAAATAACTGACAAACTTAAGAAAAATCTCAAAAAAATAAAAGGAATCTCATAAGATCAAACCTAATATTTATCAGTGCTCTGAAAGGAGACTTTCCAAATCTAAATGTGACACTCAAAAAAAATCTCAAAGATTTTTTAAGTTTGATAACTAGATACAGCTGGGCACAGTGGAACACATTTGTAATCCCAGCTACCCAGGAGACTCAGGAAGGAGGATTACAACTTTGAGGCCAGTGTGGGCAACTTAGCAAGACTCTGTCTCAAAAAATTTAAAAAATATGTGAATAAAGCTAAGCAGTACTGGGAGTGCAGCATATCCCAATATTGGAAAGAAAAAAAAAAGCTGGTAAACAGATTTGATTAAAAAAAATTTTAAGTACAATTTGCTTTCAAAAGGAATGGAGCAAAACCTAAGGTTACAGAGCCTTCTGAAGGATGAGCTCTGAAATGAGGGTCAATTTGATTGGTATAACTTACCAAAATGCAGCCGAGCTCTTCTCCAGCCTGAAAGACATGAAAAGGGTACAATGGTTGGGATCATGAACCTCTCCCAAAGAACCATGTGTTGAAGGCTTGTTCCTCCACATATGGTGCTATTAAGAGGTGGGACCTAGCGAGAGGAAGGTAGGTCATGGGGGTGTGCCACAGAAAGATGTTGGGATCCCGGCACCTTCCTGTTTCTCTTTCCTTCCTAGCTGCCATGAAGTGAAAAGCTTCCTCATAAGTGCAATAAAAAACTACAGCGAATGTTTAATTTTTTAAAATTTCATGAGTAAAAAATATATTGCCATTAATCCCCTTCCAAATCCTCTCTCTTGCTTCAAACACATCTCATTGTTCCTGCCATTTTCTGAAGCAGCTCTGGAAGTTTTCTTTCATGTCTTTAGTAACTGTGCTGTTGTTTGCCTCAATGTCTTGAATCAATTCAAAACATTTAACTTTCATGCTCAATTTGAGTTTGTGGAAGAGCCAGAAGTTGTACACTGCCAGATCCAGTGAATAACAGTGGATGAGGATACACTGTAGTGTTTTGGTTTTGGTTTTGGTACCAGGGATCGAAATCGGGTCCTTGTGCTTGTGAGGCAGGCGGCAGCACCACTGAGCTAAATCCCTGGCCCCTACACTGTAGTGTTTTGATGAGCCTGTCTTTCCACTAGATAATACGCAACACCAGCATTCACTATATGTTTACTCATATCTTGTAAAAAATTCCAAATTGTTTCAGAAAGTGGCAAGAATAATGGGGTGTGTTTGAATTGAGGGGGAATATTCTGAGGGGGATTTAATGGCAATGTGTCTTTTACTGTAATTATTATTATTTTTTTTTTTTGGTACAGGGGATCGAAGTCAGGTCCTTGTGCTTGCGTGGCAGGCAGCAGAACCACTTAACTAAATCCCCGGCCCATATTTTTTTATTTTTTAATTGCAGCTACAAAGCAGAGGAAGAGGCTGGGTCCCAATATTTCCTTCTCTGGCATGCCCCCAGTGACCTAATTTCTGTCTACTAGGCCCTGTCTCCCAAAGGTTCCACCACCTCCCAGCAGCATGATATGCTGAAGAACAAGCCATCAACACATGGCCTTTTAGGGGACATCCGAGACTCCATATACATTGTATTTTAAATTTTTTATTAGTACATGATTGCAATACATACTGATTATATTTATCACAGGGAGTTTCAACATGTATATAACACATCTTAGTTCTTTTTTTCATTCCCTTCCCCTCCCAACCCTCTCGCCTTCTTCCAACTCTTGGTCACCTTCCCATTTGCAAAAACTGTATGTTTTCTATATATTTTAATTCTCATATAAAAGAAACCATGTGATATTTAAGTTTGTGCATCTGGCTTATTTTACTTAGTATTATGGTCTCAAGGGACATCCATTTACCTACATTTCTTTTTTTATCAGAACTTGTGCCTTGCCAGAGGCCCAAAAGCAATGGGCAAACTGACTATGGATTGAAACCTCCAATACTGTGAGTCAAAACAAACCTTCCCTCCTTATAAGTTGTTTATCTCAAGTATTTTGTTACAGTGAAGGAAAGATTGACTAGCACAAGGAGATCATTAAAGCACTAGAGAAAATGAGAACTCCCATAGGGTGAGAATCAAACAAGGGGCAAGTGCATCTCACCTGAATTGGCTGCGCTTCTTTTCAACTCTGTGGAGGAAGAAATGAAAAGGATGAGCTCTCACTAAAAATACTGAGGCAATAGGAGGTAAGGTGGTATGGAAGTTATAAGAACATGAGAAACTTACTCAGTTCACTCCGGAGTTTCTCTAAAGAATAAAAACAGTTTGACAAATCAGAATGAGAGCTACTACATAGCCTCAATGTTCCTGTCCCAGTCCACCCATATTCCAAGAGCAGATCCTCAATAGCCATGGAACTTTCCCATAAGAATGTCTGCAAAGCCAATAGGTCCCTAGAGTATGACAGAGGATCAGCAAATTCCTATGTAACCCAAACCTTACTTGTAGACCAAATAAATAATACATTTCACACCTATAAGCAATGATAATATAAATGTATATGGACGTTTGGGGAGAACATAAATTCATATTTATACATATATGTATACAATATATGTGCATGTATATATACATATATATATTTAGGTTTTTTGCAATACTGAGGATCTAATCTAGAATGCATGCTATGCAAGCATTCTACCACTGTATATCCTGAGCCTACAATTTCATTTAAAACTATCACTGAGTCATTGTTTTGTGTATATTTTCTCCACATAAAACCATATATTTGTGTGTGTATGTGTGCGTGTGTATGTGTGTGTGTGTGTGTGTGTATTTGCAGATTTTTCTATGGTTTTTCAAGACAGAGTCACTGTGTAGTTCAGACTGCCCTTGAACCCACTATGTAGCCCAGGCTGTCCTCAAACTCACAGATACTCCTGCCTCAGCCTCTGGG
The DNA here is from genome assembly GCF_000247695.1 of Heterocephalus glaber. The sequence continues at coordinate 2,065,847 of NW_004624892.1, read as the reverse complement.
ATTACAGGCATGCAACACCATTCCTGCCTAAAGATTGTTTTTAATGTTAAAAAAAAAAAGTTTTCCCAAATCCAACGGTAGAAAAGCACTGGTCTAGCATAGTCAGTCTGATGGAGATTGATCTGCCTTGGACCTCACCTAAGGGAATCCCATGCCTGGGTGATAAAAGGGACTTCCAGTTGCTTCACCTTTGGAAAGTGCATGTCTTCTTGGTGAAGTATTTCTGATTTAGAGACTAGATAACAAGTGAGCAGGAAATAGGAATGGGAACACTTGAGAAAAGAGGCCTTTGAGAACCAAGAAATCCCAATCTTGTGGTTTGAATTACCCTTGCTCCCTCCTTTCTGCCCAGAAAGTGAAACTGAAGCACTCATCTAAAAGCAGAAATGCCAGCAAAGGGAAGTTTGTGCCTCGGAGGAGGAGCAAGACTTACTGATGGCTTTATGGAGTCTTCCTAAAAACCAGAGAGAGAGACAGAGGAGTGAGTAATCAGATCCTGTCCCTTTGTCCCACCTGCCCTGGGAAACTCACCACTCCACCCCCCATGATGGAAAGGATGATGATGTTTCCATCAGTCCCTACTCCAGTCTCCTGTCCCAGGGGTCAGACTAAGAAATCCAATGGTGCCAGTGACCCTTTCCTGATGCCCCAGACTTTGGTTTCTCCTTTCTCTTCCCTTTTGACTGTCTGGTTTCATTTCTGGTAAGTGTTTCCATATGTTTGTAATCACAGTCCATGGTGCATGCCTTGCTGCCCTTATTCAATCTACTGTTTATGATGTCTAAATTGCACAGCTAGCTGAAGGCTCAACATTGACTTATTGATATGACTTTATGATTTTTTTTATAGTAACTTCCATGAAGTTACAATTTTCACAAATTTGGAGGTCTAAGGTTTGGAAACATATGTATATTGCTTCATGTGCTTTGGGGGAATACTTGTGACCTCTCTAGAGGGATCATCTGGCCCACATGTTCTCCTACCTAGCATTTGCCCTGCCAGAGAATTTAAATTATACCCCAGAGTGCACTGCCAGGCCCTGTGCTAAGGGGCTGGACATGGGTTAGGCATTTGGCTCTGAAACAAAGATACTAAATATGTCACAGTTCCTTGGGTGCTATGGTTAATGGTTGCCATTTCCACTACTAATAGCTTCTACTGATTGTTTCCTGTTCTTATGCGTACTAAGGTAAGTGCTGAATCTTCTCAACAATGTGTAGTGCATAGAATTATTATTCTTGTTTTACAGAGCAATAATCTGAGGCTCTGAGGGCCATGAAATTTGCTCAAGATCATCTAGCTAACAAGTGGCCAAAGAGGCAGGATACAAACCCAAGTCTGACTCCTGAGTCAGAGGCTCCCACATCACACACACTGTCCCTTCCACTCTTGGGCAGGACGGTCACAGTGTCTATGCTGTGCACCTTACACTTTCACCAGCTTGGAGGAAATGTAAAGGGCAGGAGAGGAGATCATAAATAATATCATTGCATCTGGGGTCATCTGAGCCAGTGACCTGACTTCAAAAGGCTGTCTAATTTTTACCCTCAGTGGGCCATAGCACACATTCAATTAATGAAGGTAGTAAGGTGGCAATAAGAGAAAGGAGTTCTAGGTACTTTTACAGATGTTTTGTTTTGTTTTTTAAAGGTTGTCTCTTTTAATACTGAAAACTATCAGGTAAGAGTACTTATTATTCTCATCTTACAGATGAGGAAACCAAAGCTCAGGGCAGTAAAGCGACTTATCCAGGGCCAATAAGCAGTAGACCATTGATCTGAGTCAGGTGTCGCTGACTGTGATCCTTCCCTTGTGTCACTCCATCTCTCTCCATGCCAGGATTGTGTGGATTCTTGAGTTTTTCATACATTTAATATTAATATATGTTTAAACAAAATCCAGACTCCCTTCTTAAGTGATTGGTAGAAAGGCTGATGTAAGAAGTTCCCAAGGATCCAGAATTATGCATTTTGATCATGGGCATCCCCTCACCCACTGCCACCAACTCCATAGCCCCTTGATGCTGGAAACTGAATTCCAATAATATTCATAGAGTGTCAGTAATTATATACAAGGAAAACCAATATATTACTTGTTCCCTACCCTTGCTCTTTATGTAGCCTTACCTTTTTCTTTTGCATGGTCTTCCAGAAGATTTTCTAGAGGAGGAAAGAAAAAGAAAATAAGACTCTTTGCCATTACCTTGAGGACCCTGATTCCTACTGGTTTTACCTGCTCTTGAACCTGTCCACCTCTGTCCATTCTTTATTTCCTTCTCCCTGATCCAGTCCCTTATCATATCTCATCTGGATAACACAAATAGCAACCCACATTGTGCCCCACAGCTTGTCTTATTCTTGCTCTTCTCATGTTGTTCTGCAGCCAGAAAGAGATTTTCAAAGCACAATTTTGATTCAGTTATCCTCATTCATTGCTTTACCACTGTGCTTAGGAGAAAGGCGGAAATGTTTAACGTGATTTAAAACATCCCTCACAACTCAACTCCATCACCTTTCTCCCTCGTTTCTGCACCTTTTCAGCTCCTCATGTAAACATTTCTCCCTCTGACCATGTTTCTTTCTCAAGCTGTTATTTCTTCTGTGGATGGTTTTCCTTTCTCTTCTAACTCATGACTTCCCATCCTTCAGGTGGAACATCACACCCTGAGCCCTCAGGCCTAGTTAGTAATCCTGGTCACAGCCTTTGTAAAACTGAGAACTTTCCTTCGTGGAATTTGTACATATCTACTTGAGTAACTATTTAATTCATGTAATCTCCCTGGCTAGATTGGAAGTTTTAAAAGGCCAGAGTTGTGTCTGCTTTTACTCACCATTGAATTTCCAGGGTCTAGTATGGTGTAGGACATTTAATAGATAATTATCAATTATTTATTAAATGAATAAAGGCTTCCCCATGTTTGACCTACATAACTCCCACAGAAGATCAAGTAATGAGCTCACAGACAAAAATCACCAAATATACTGGAAGGTAAGCTATTACAAGTATAAGAGCTGGTAAAAACTGGAAGCAATGGATTTAGATACCATCATCATTACCAGGGACAGTGGATGATGGAACTTTCAGATACAGAATCTAATTAGTAGGCTTTGAGATACAAAAATCAACAAAACAGAAACATCTCCCCCGCCCCAGCCTAGGACACTTACCTACCTGCAATGCCTGTTCATAGAGAAGCTTCTCTAGAAGGAAGGGAAAGAGAGAGAAGTAATTTGGGATTTAAGAGGGGTTTTTTTCTAACAAGCATAACTGTCCAAAGATGACCCAAGCTGCTGGAGTAGGACTGACTGCTGGACATTACAGGTGTGTGACTCTTTGAAAAGATTACAGGGTCTTCAGGCCATCATATGGAAGGGGGAAAGAAGTGTTGGCTTGTGTAACTTTCCAAGACCATTGCTACCATGAGATCCTGTAAAATGTGACCATTTTTATGAGGGTTTAATCCAATGAATATAATTGGATTTCCTGATTAGAAGGCTTTAATTTCTTAATTAGAAGGCTAGCATGGTCAGTTGTCTAATTTCTCAAAGGATGAGTATTTATAAATCTGCCTAGGGCCTTTCTGCAGTTTATTGCATTCCCTCTACAATATGAGTCCCCGGATATACTCTACCAGTTTTCTCCCAGCCCTCTTGGAAGGTCTTAAACCTATGGACAGCATCATGGCTATTTCTACTTCCTTCTGGTGTTTTCCCAGAGTAGTCATAGTCCTACTTCCTGCCAGCCTGAGCTACCACCTAGTTACCTTTTGATCTTCTTTGCTTCCAGATGACATAAATGCCTGCTGTGATGAGCAGCAACAGGACAGGTAGGACCACAGCCAGACCCACTGTTGAGGAGGAGAGTCTTTCCGAAGATGGGACTGAAATAGACCACCAGTGAGCACCCTCAGGGAGACATCTGAGAGCTGCTCCCAGGCCGCAGATGGCAGATAGCCCAGGCACATCCCACCTGCCTCCATTGCCTCCAGGGAGAAACCCCAACCAAGAGACTGCTTCTCATGGTAAATCAAACCCTGGAGAACATTAAAAACCAGTGAGATGTTCATTTCTCAGGAAAGGTATTGATGGTCCTGCCTGAGGATTTTTTTTACTCAGATTCTCAAGCACAATTTTTTTCTATCCTAAACTCAGTAGAAAAAATAATGTGGGGACTTCGAGACCTCCAAGTGCTTTCCTTAGTAATCACCCACAACCTTCTCATGAGCACCTGTCTGACTCCCCTTCAAATCCTCGCCTGCTTGGAATAGCAATCAGCATCCTCTTTTCCCTGAGCACCAACAACAGGGGCAAAACAAGCTTTGGATGTCACAGCAGCAGACCTAATGCTTAGTCAGGACAGAAAAGAGAAAATAAAAGAGGGCTGTGACAAGTGATATGTCTTTGCTCAACCACTGTGTGACGCTATGCAAGAGACTCAGCCTCTCCCAGCCTGGTTTGCCTTGTCTGTCAAATGGGGATAAGGGTCGCTGCCTCCTAGGGTTTGAGGGAGATCTAAAGCAATCGGTCAGGTTAACCACTTAGCACCTAGGGAGGGGAAATGGCAGTAGTAAGAGAAGAGCGATGGGCACAGAAGGAGAAAAAGGGGACTAACAGATATCTGGCCCCTCTTCACCCGAAAACTCCAGGCACTGTGTATCTTTTTTGGCTCTAAAACCATGATTCTCTGTCTGTCTGACTCCACGTTTCAAGGGCTTTAAAAGACTCATGCCTTTTAGCCCATTAATTCTTCTTCCAGAAACACAGTCTAATAATCAGAATCACTTTCCCAATATGTGCAGAGATGTTCATTGTACCATTAGTTATGATGGGAAGGAAAAATGTTTTAAAAATCTAGATGCTCTAAATTAGACTGATTATTTTTTATTATTCTGTAGCACCACAGTGAAATCCTATGCAGCATCTCAAATCATGTTACAGAAAACTACTTAAGGGCATGGGCAAAAATGCTCATGACGCAGGCAGTGGGGGGAAACTCCAGGCCAAGAATACACATACAACTATCTATGCTACTTGGAGGTACATGCATGCCGGAAAGTCTAGAAAGAAATACATCAAAATGCTAGCGGTAGTTCTTTATCATTTATGAGGTTGAAGATCATTTTTTGGTTTCCTTAAAATGTTTTGCATACTTTTGTTTTCTATAATATATATGTTTTATTCTTAGAATTTTAAAAAAATTAAAAATTACAGAGTTTCTACAAGAGTAGGAGCTTCCTTGAGCCCCGTCAGGTAATTTAAGCCTATTTTCCATCTCACTACTTGCTATGACCACACCTGCACTCTTCTCTCGGCTGAAGACCATGTAGCAGACCATACAGGACACATTCCGGAGCGGGGGGCGGTGCTGTAGTTCAGTGGTGGAGCACTTGTGTAGAATGTGCAAGGTCCTTGGTTCAATCCCTACCACCACCACCAAGAAAAATGTTCATTCCCCAGAGCACTCTCCCTGACTGCTGGATACTGCTGTTCAGAAGAGCCCAGTCTGTTCAGGGAGTAGGGCTCAGACAGGGATGGAAGCCCCCTACCTTTGGGGTTTCTCCACTTGTTCCAAAGCTTTGGGAACCATCCCACTGAGCTGGACACCAGCCGGGTCCAGCCAGCATCAGACCTAAAGATCAGAGCCTGGAACTGGAGTGGACAGACTGCCTGGCTGAACCAGCCCAGGAACAGACTGGCAGGGCCTCAGCAAGTGTGTGGTTCTAGTCAGAGTCCTGGGTGCAGGGGATGCCCCAACATCAGCCTCCTCTGATAAACAGGGACAACTCTCAAAGTAACTTTAATGTCTGTCTCTCCCTTCCACACTCCCATTCTTCTCCCACTGGGACAAGACAGTCTCTAGCTTTAGCCAAATTCATTTCAAAATCCACTCATGGCAGTAGCTTCATCACATGATTCCAAATTCTTCTGGGCACTTCAGGCCCCATTTAAAAATTACTTTGTAACTTCCCATGTTTGGAAGGCATCCTTATACTAGCTACTGTATGTTTTAAAGGGGTTGATTTAAAGCTGTCACACATCCTCTTTTTGGTGTATGACTAAGTTATGACCAAAAGATAATCAGTGTGTAACAGTGTGGGCCTGGTATCACTCAAGCAAATTCAAAGACTTGGGTTGAGTTGGGTTGGGTTAGATTTTTGTAGGCTGATTCTTTTTTAAATACTGAAGTCCATTTGAGAGAAACTATCTCTACCTTCCTGGCCCTTTAAGTACTTGGGAACCCCAGGAGATACTCATTAAGTAAATCCATGTCACAGCTGGCTATTCTAGCCAGTGAAGACTTTTCCTTAGAGCCATAGTTAGGAGTTTCTTGATGATGAAGCAAAGAAATATGACCCAGGAAGGAAAAACTATAGTCTGAGTCAACAAGCTGGACAGGTCACTGGCTGTATTTAACCAGGACCTGCACTGTGTAGTGTTTTCCATAGCTCGGGTTTGTTCCTCATGAAAGGTCAGAGTCACAGTTTCACCTGTGATCAGAGGGCCCGGCTGAGTAAGGCTGGACCATCCATGCAAGTAAAAACTGCTTGCTGAAGAAAGAAAAGTCTGCCTACGGAGAGACAAAGAAGGTCCTCATAAAGCCATCCAGTCCCCACAAATGACCCCAAGCACCTCAAACCCATCCTAACCTGCAACCTTCAGGGTCACAGTGCCTTCTTGCGTCCAATTTCCGACCTGGATCTGACATTGGTATGGTCCTTTGTCCTCAAGGCTCACGTTGCGGATCCGTAGAGAGATTTTTCCCCCTTGGAGGTCTCTCAGAAGCTCTGTCCTGCCCTTATATTCTGGTATCACATCTTCATCTCTGTCCTTCCCACCCAGGAACATGTGCACAGCCCGGGAGCCCTGCTGGTGTGAGGGCCGCAACCACCTCACCTCCTCCTGCATGGTCATCGGCCAGACGGACAGAGGGCAGAGCAGCTCGGCCGTGCCCCCCAGGGAGACCAGGTGGAACTTGCCAGCATCCCCTGTGTGGCAGACAAAAAATAAATTAAAAAATAATAAAGACATGGCGAGTTGGGAGAGAGCTGTAGGAGAAAGAGCTTGGGGAGGAATGGAACTTGGGAAAGGCCCTGGAAATGATGGAGGGAAGAACAGAACCCAAAAAGAAGTTAAATCTCGGGCCACTCTTCCATTATTCTGGAGACTCCATTGGGAGAAAGGTTTTGGGGCTCCTACCTGACATGTGCTCTGGCAGCTGGAGGAAGATCAGAGTGAGGAGGCAACTGGACAGCCAGGACCCAGAGGAACTTGTCGTCTCCATCCCAACTAGGACAGACACCAGAAGAGGGCTGGTGAGCTTGATGGCGGGGGTTCAACCAAGATGCTGGGGCTGACACTGAGGCCTGGCCCAGGCTTCCAACCCCAGCTCCACTGCTGGCTCCCTTGTAGAATGGACTGAACTTTGCCGAACAAGTGTAATAGGTTCTGATCTTTTGCTCGGTGCTATGGCTCAAGGCTGAGAAAAAACCCCTAAAAGACAGAACTAACTAAGGAGACAGAAAAAACAGAGAGCCAGGATGACCAGCGCTACTTAATCAGCAAAGGCACTAGTCAGTCCAAGTCAGTGATTTTTATTGGTAATCAACTGGGGTAAAGGCAAGCTACATCCAAGGACAGGACTACGTTCAAGGATGTGGAGTTGTGCAGTTTCTATGGAAACTAATGCAGGCAAGGCTTGTAAAGGAAAAAGACAAAGCACTCTTGAATTAGGAACAGAATAGACAAACTATATGGTTATAATTAAATCCATATCCTTCTAGTCAAGAAGGTTTAATTGTGGGAACAGAATTTGGGTGTGAATCACTCTGACCTCAGCATGCAAGCTTCGGCAGGACTCACTTCTCAAAACAAGCCAACTGAGGGATTAATTCTTTACAGACTGCAGTGCTTACAGCTTGCTTTGGGTATAATCAATATTGTGGTCCCCTACAATGGGATTTCCCTCTTTTATACTTGGAAAAGGAAGGACAGCCATGTATGTGTCAGAGTTTCATGCAAGGAAAGGTGTCAGGACCTTTCTGGAAGCAGAATGTAAAACATGGATGAATAGATGCATGAATAAATGATGCATGAATGCATACCTCTGTACCATGAGTTGCAAAATGGGCAAATGATTTCCCCCTTATAATGGAATTCTTATTTTATTTTATTTTATTTTATTTTATTTTTGGTACCAGGGATCAAACTCGGGACCTTGTGCTTGCACAGCAGGTGCCGGAACCACTGAGCTAAATCCCCAGCCCAATAATGGAGTTCTTATATGAAGAAATTTGCCCTATATAATAAAGTATTTTACTTCCTAAAAGCATGCCACAATTCGGGGCTTTTTCTGTACTAGTTATAAGAATATTACCTTCAAAAAAAGACAAAAAATTTAAATCATCTATAATTTCTCCATCCAGAGATAATGTTTCTTCAAATATCTTTTCTAAGCATGTATATAACCTTTTAAAAAATAGGACTATATGTACTGTATTGTTTTGATACGTGGGTTTTCACCAAGCATTACATTACACATATTTTACTATGCCATCAATTATTCTTTTAAAGGCTTTAATGTTCTATCATGGACATATGAGAATTTTTAAAATAATTCCATAGTATGATATTTAGGCTTTTTCCAGTGTGTTGCTATACTGAACACTGCTACAAGTGATAGTGGATTGATGGCTGGAATCAGGAGGCTGTCCTAGTGGTGGCATGGCCTCTGACTTCAGGGACTTTATAAGTTCAAATAAGTCATTTAAACTCTTAGGCCTTGATAATGTCTCTCTCCTCTCTCTCTCTCTCTCTCTGCGTGTGTGTGTGTGTATGTGTGTGTGTGTGTGTGTGTGTGTGTGTGTGTGTGTGAGACGGCAGTACTGGGATTGAAACCAGGGCCTTCACACTGAGCTACATCAGAACTTTTTATTTTGGAACAAGATCTCACTAAGTTGCCCAGACTAGCTTTAAATGCATGATCTTTTATCTCAGCTTCCAAGTAGTTGGGATTACAGGAATGTACCACCGTGCCCAGCTGCATCTTTAAAACAGGAAAATTTTTAATTTGTGCTGCCAAATTGCCCTCCAGAAAGGGCACATCAATTGAACAAAGTATGCAAAATTGCTTGTTTTCATACAACCTTGCCTTCAGTGGATATAATCAATTTTTAAAACTTTTTCCAACTTAATGAGTGACAAAATACTCTTTTCTAAAAGCTTGGTGGTGTTTCATTTTCATTCGTACATTTTTGACTACTCATTTGGAGTTTCCCAGTGATCTGTCTGTATGTTGTTCACTTTTCTACTGTGGCATTTGTCTCTTAATGGCTCGCAAAAGTCTTCAAATAGTAACTATTTTCCCCCACTGTACATGTTGGAAATATGGCAGCCATGTACATTTAAATTTATAACAGTTTAATTTTTAAAACTTCTAGATAAATTAAAAAAAAGATTCCAGGGGCCAGGGATGTAGCTCAATGGTGCTGCGCCTGCCTGGGAAGTGCAAAGTCCTGAGTTCAAGATCCCCAGTACCGGGGGAAAAAAAGATTCTACACGTTTATAAATGATCAATCTGAAATCACACAGCACAAGACCCAGCAAATAGTAAGGGATATAATATTAATAATGACAATAATTAAATAAGAGTCTTTAGACAAAATATATCCAGTTCCCTTGTCACATGTTCCTTAAATAACAGTTAACTGTTGCCCCGTTTTATCCCTTAAGATGTTCTAGTAAATAAGAAAAAAAGGGAATTATTTTTTCAATGAACCTGAGAAAGTAAAAGACTTGAAAGAATTAAGAGAGGGGAGAGGGAAACAAACTCACCACTTTTGGAATCCAGGACCCTTGTCCCTCAGTGGCAGAGCTGGAGTCTCGCTGGAAACACTCCCTCCTCCATGGGGGGTTTCCGGCATCCAGCAGAAGGGCTAGATCGTCAGGAAGGGCCTGGTAAGTGGGCTTGGGAAAAGCTCATATTTTATTCTAAGGTCAAAGCCCTAAGCCAGGGACTTGCTCACCCCGAAGACTCCCTTCTAGTCCTCTGTATAAACAAACAAGCAACGCCCTGCCTGTCCATCCCTGATAAAGGAACAGACCAAAGAAGAGGCTCCTTAGAAGCAAGGGAACCACAGACTGCTGCAGGGTATAAGGGACCTTTGTCCTTAGCGCCCTTCTCCTCCAGCACTAACTGCCAACAGGGATTTCCTAGGATAGGATTGATCCTATCACACCCTTTCTGGAAAGCTGTTCCTCTTTACTTTTCAAATCAGAGTGAATTAGAAGATTGGCTTTAAAGGTACCATGAATTAGCCAGTTCTTTAACTTGCTACCTTTATCGATAACTTCACCTTGACATGTGCTTTCTGACAAGCAAACTTGCTGGCTGTCATTCAACGTGTGATAAACTCTTTCCCGCCTGTCTTGCTTTCATAATATCCAAAAATATATTCATAATATCCATAATTGTAGCCTTAACAATGCATTATATACTTCTAAGTATTTTGCACTTTACAGAGATACATCCTTGGTACAGAATTCCCTCTGATTCCCTTTTTTCCTCTCAACATTAGTTTTTGAGCCTAGCAGATTCCTGTGGTGACCCACACTATGTCCCCTCAGCTCATTCATTTTTGTTGCAGCTGAGTCTTGTAGACAAGCTGCCAGGTGACACTTCATAGGCCACAGCATCTCTTTGCTTACTTGTCTTGCTCTCTACAAAGCCTTAGTAGACGTTTCAGCCTGTGGGCAGCCCAGGAATTCACCAAGGTTAATACCCAAGGGGCATCAACTCACAGAGAGGGGAGTCAGAAGGGACAGTTCTGAGACGAATCCTATGTGACTCCCCAGAGAGTTCCCAATGGGGCTAAGCCACTGTAGCTCAATAATATACATTATATCAGTTTGTCTTTCTTTTCTTGTCACTTCCATTTCTGCTTCCTGGGATCACCTCCTAAATAAACTCTTGCACTGAAGGGCTTGTCTAACTCTGTGTTGGGAGAGTATAAATTAGGACATTACAATTCATCCAGTGTATAAGACCCTGGGTTCCATCTCTGGCACCACAAAAAAGAAAGAGAAAAATTCATCCAGGTTGCCTCACAGAAATACAAATATATTAACAATTTGCTCCCTTCCTGATAGAAATATGTGTTGTTTATGTGCTTTTGCTTTCACAAACAGTATTGCTATGAAATTCGTGATGAAAACATTTCCCAGTTCACAGTTCTAAGAGTTCCTCAAAAGCAGCAGTTCTCATGGTGCATGAGCCTAAGTCTGTGAGCCTTCTGGAGGTCCACTAGGCAGGTCAAAACCATGTTTATGCTATTGCCTTTTCCACTGTGTTGATATTTTCAAGGACACTGCAAAATCCTAATGGGTAAGACAATTGGTGCTTTAATACCCATCAATCAGTGGCACCAAACTAGAGCAAACATTACTTTATTAAGTCTCAATCCTCAGAAAGCTATCTTTCAATATTCTGTGAGACAAAATAGGAATGATGCAAAAGCCATTCTACTGCATATTAATGTGTGATGACTTTTTCAAGGCCATGCACTGTGGTGACTGAGCCAGGAAGTGAAGCAGTCACTAACTAAGCTCATGGAGTAAGGGAACAGGGAAGAAGATGTTGCTAGAGCCCCCACAGTGGCTCCTGGCCTCCTGTGAGCCATTACAGAACATGGTGAAAGAATAAAGACAGAAAACGAGACTTAGAAGAAGCTGGGTAGAGGGACCTGATCAGTACTGCTCTGGGCAACAAAGACAAAAGCCCTCAAGCACATCCAGTGTTTATTGAATACAATCATGGGAAGGAATAGGGAGCTGGGTATGCTTTGAAGGCATTCAGTGAAATACTGCTGAACACCTGGAATGATGGCACCAGGGAGGGCTGTTAGGGAGTAAGCACTGGTTATCTTGCTTCGGTAGAACAAACAGGTACTGGGACTGGGTGCAATTAGCAAACAACCCATCAGGTCAGTGAGAAGCCATAATTCAGGGGAAAGGATTTTAACTGGGATCACGCTGACCTCAACTGCATGTAACTCAGCAGAGCCCTGTCACTTCACAGACCCCGGCCTAGGTTTCCGTGGCAGCCATTGGGGGAGGGGCTATACTCACCCAGTCCACCATCTGACATGCCCATTTGAGTCAAGTAAAGCTTCGGTCTGACTCCTGATATAAAACAATATAGACAAATTATGAAAGCAAGAAGCAGGTGCCATGTACAGTCCACTAGTACTGGACAGAAATGTCTGCTACAATGGAGAGAACAACTGATATGCCGTTGTTTTTTCATACTCTGGGGCCCAGCAGATATTTTCTCCACAGCAACAGAGCTGCATCTGTTGTTTCAAGGGGGGGAAAAAACTACAGTGTTTATTCCCAAGAAAAAAATGTAATCATCTGAGTGAAAATTAGAATTTTGAAAAATTTTTATCTACTACCATGAGCCTAATAGCTTGTCAATAATAAAAGACTTTTTGTTTTTGGTACTGGGGATCAAACTCAGGACTTGCACTTACCAGGCAGGCACAGTGCCACTGAGCTAAATTCCCAGCTCAAAACTTTTTTGATGAGATTTGTAGTGATAGGGGTAGTGGAAGGGGGTTTCTTGATGTTGTATAATGAAATGTGTCACCATCTGAAAGATATGCATGCCTTGGCAAACCAATATTTTCCAAATGACCAATCCATGTCATAGTAAAATCATGCATAGGTAAAAGATCCATTCGAAGTGCAAGAACAACCAGTGGTTTTACTCTAACAGAATATAAAAAGTTCATTATTATGGTTTCATATTTCATGCTGTAATTAACCATTAAGAAATTACCACTTGCTCAGTTCTGGTGTAGTTTCAGAGAAGACTACCCATGGTTATCTGAAAAAGCTATTGAAATGCCCCTTTCCCCATTATAGATACTTCAGCCACATAGCACAATGCAGCTGAGTAGACAAAATGGCTGGGGTGACATATAGCTGTCTTGCATCAAGCCAGACACTTAAAAGATTTACAGAAATAGAAAACAATACCACTTTTCTCACTAATTTTTTCAGAGAATTGCTGTTTTTCATAAAAGTATGCCATTTGGCCAGGGATTTAGCCCAGTGGTTCCGCCACCTGCCTCGAAAACACAGGGGCCAGAGTTGGATCCCCAGTACCAAAAAGAAAAGGCACAAAAATATGCTGTTTATGTTAACATGTAATGTGCACATTTTTATTTTCAAGTGAAGTAGTAATTTGCCAGTTTAAAATTTTTAAAATTTTTAAAATTAAAAAAATTTTTTTTTTTTTGGTAACGGGGATCCAACTCAGGTCCTTGAGCTTGCAAGGCAGGCGGCAGAACCACTGAGCTAAATCCCTGGCCCAAATTTTTAAAATTTTTAATTGGCACATAATTGTACATATTTATGGGCCACAGTGTACATAATGCATAATGATCAAATTGGAGTAATTAGCATTTCCATCTCCTCACACATTTATCATTTATTGTGTTGGGAATCTTCAAACTTCTCTTTTCCAATTATTTAAAAATGCATAATAAATTGTTGTAAACTATATTTCTCTTATGTGCTCTTATAGAATATTAGAACTTATTCCTTCTATCTAACTATATTTTGGTACCCATCATCCAATCTTTCTCTATCCCCCCCAAGTTTTAATTTCTAATATGGCAAATTTCAAAAGATATAACCCACATAACTGAAGACCTTTGTGTCCTCAGTAATTTTTAAAAGAGTAAATAATTGCAGCGGGTGAGGTGGCTCACTCCTGTTATCTCAACACTTGGGAGGCTGAGGCAGAGGTATCACCGAGAGTTCAAGGCCACCCTTGTCTACATAGTGAGTTCAAGGCCAGACTGAACTACAAAGGGAGACCCTGTCTCAAAACAAACAGGGCCAGGGATTTAGCTCAGTGGTTTCACTGCCTGCTGCACAAGCACCGAGGACCTGAGTTTGATCCCCAGTAACCAAAACAAACAAACAAGCAAACAACAAAAAGTAAATAATTTCAAAGTGCAAAATAAAAGACAAACAATAGGGAAAAAAGGGAGAGAGAGAGGTTATTGTAATTCAGGATGACTAGTGTATCTAAAAGTATATTTTGGGGCCAGGGATTTACCTCAGTGGTGCCACCACCTCCCTCAAAAGGTCAAGGTCCTGAGTTCGATCCCTAGTACAAAAAAAAAAATTGATATACAACCAAAAGTATATCTCAATATAGTATAATTGTTTCATGTGAGTTTTTGTTTATTTATTTGTTTGTTGTGTTTGTTTTATTTGTTTGAGACAGGGTCTCACTACATAGTCCAAGCTGGCCTTGAACCTGTAGCAGTCTTCCTGCTTCAGCCTCCCAAGTGCTAAGATTACAGGTGTGCACCACCACACCTGGCTTGTTTTATGTGTTTTACATTTTTTTTTGCCTGTTAGTCTGGCTGTTAATCTGTGTTTATGATCATTAACATGATAAAAACTTGTAAAAGAAATAAATAAATCTGATGCAAAAACGTTTTTAAAAAACAGACAAGGAGGCAAAGGGGGGGGGAAGAATTGAGATGTGTTTGCACATGTGCCAATTCCCCACAATGAATATAATCATTATGGGCCGGGGATTTAGCTCACCGGTTCTGCCGCTTGCCTCGAAAGCACAAGGACCCGAGTTCCAGCCCCGGTACCAAAAAAAAAAAAAAAAAAAAAAATACTGCATTGAATATAATCATTATATACTGCCAATATGTACTAATAAAAACTTTTTTTAAAGAAGAGTAAATATTTCTAAAACATAGTATCTAGAACTAGTATCAAGAGGTTGTAGATTATAACATATTGTGTTCCAGAGTTATTGTACCAATTTATAACTTTATTTTCATAATTAGTATTTTGTTTCTTCCTCACGACACACTTTAACTCAATCAGATAATCTAAATCACATATAAAATGGATTTTTTCTGAAATGTTCTTTATGAGCTTCTAACTCCATAAGTGAAAAAAATAATGTATAAGCTTTCCTGCTAGTAGGACACAATACCCACACCCACAGTTTAAAGGAGGAGAGGTTTGCTTTGGCACATGTTTCAGGGGATTCATTCGATGGTCAGCTGGCTCCAAGGCAGAAACATAATAGTGGAAGTGGATGGAAGAGAAAAACTGCCCACTTCATGACAGCCTGGAAGCAGAGAGAGAAGGGAGGAGCCCAGTGGGAGCCTCCAAAGGCACACCCCCAGTGACACACCTCTTCCAACCAGGTTCTACCTCCTAACAGCAAGTTTAGCTCTGAACTCATCAATGAATTAATCCACATTCCAAAAGCTCCATCTCTGAAAGCATGAGGTTTTGGGGGAACATTCTAGATCTAAACCATAATAGATACAGATACAGGCATAAATATAACTCATAATTCCAGGCGCTTGTGATAACCTCTATAATATTTTTGGCTCATATGCTTCTACACCTTTTTTCTCAAAAAAATTTAAACCATGCTATACATCAGAATGAATAAACTGGCTGGATGTGATGCTGCACACCTATAATCTCAGCACCCAAAAGGCTGAGGCAGGAGGATTACTGTGAGTTCAAGGCCAGCCTAGGCTACATATAACAGGTTCAATTTCAATAATTATTTCTTGATTTCATCCTTAATTTTCAAAATTTATTTTGGGGGAGTTTATAATCCCTTATTCCTTAACCACAGGTCAAAATACAAATATTAAATCATGCTCTGCTTTAAAGGAAGAGAAAGAACTCTGGACTGCCAGCTAAATAAGCCCAGTTCACTGAACACAAATGCTTACCTCCATCTCCTAAAGTCCCATTAAAATTAAAATCTTGGAATAAAAAATCAAAGACAACTGGTCAGAAAACAACTGTGAAGTAGAAATGTCAGACATTTTTCAATGAAGGGCAACAGATGAGTGACTAGTAATCAATCCAGTGAAAACAGAAACCTAACCCAGGTGCACACTGTGTTGGGAACATCAACAAGAGGAAAGCTGCTTCTCAACTGAGGGCCCTCCAGGCTTGGAATGGGTGGGCTGGGGCATGGCTGTACCTCATTGGGGGGTAAGGATTAAACTAGTTCAAATATGTCAAATATTTAAAACAGAGTTTCACACTGATAAACTGTGGCCATTATTACTATTTGAGAAAAGACTCCAACTAGAAAGCCAGAGACCAAAATAAACAAGAACCTAGGAACCAGAAGAAAGCAGCAGAAAATTATAACTAATATTCTCATAAAGACAAAATAAGATTCAATTCCTGGTACCAAAAAAAGAGAGAGAGAGACAAAATAAGAGAAGAATCTGAGCCCTTGAGGTTACCAAAACCAAAAGACCTTGAGGCTACCAAAAAGGAAAGTCAGGAAAAATTTCTGGAAATTAAAATTTTTATAGTAATGGGGCTGGAGGTATAGCTAAGTGGTAAAAATAAAAAACATTAAATAGAAAAAGTGGAGGACACAGTTCAGGAAAATGGCTAATAAAGTAAACAAAACCAAGAAATGGAATATGAGCATCAAGATTGAAAAATAAGGGAGCTGATTACAAAGAATTTTCCAAAAATTAAAGATTGTATTTACTGATTAAAAAGGGCTACATTGTGCCCAGCACAATGAATGAAAAAGGTTTGCCAGACACATTATTATGAAAGTTCCAAATATCAAGGATAAAGCAGGAGAAAACACCCTATATTGCCATAGACGAAGGAACAATTTACATAGAAAGTAACAAATCGAAATAAATCAGACTTCTCAAGAGTCCTTCAGCCTATGAGAAGCTAGATGACAATGGATCAAACATTCTGAAGGAAATAAAAGCCATTTTTTGGACAAGTGAGAGCTCAAAAATTTGCTTTCCATGAAGCCCTCTAGGGGATTACTGGAGAACATTCTCCTCCAACATGACAGCATAAACTAAGAATGGAAAGACAAAAGATCTGGAAACGGGATCTGGCACAGGAGAGACAAGAATTCCTAGACGTGTTTAGGGGAAATCCTGTACAGAACTATGTGGCAAGGCCAAGGAAACGGATTGGAGACAGAGGAGGATAAGTTTAAGGAGGAATGTTACCAAGAAAAAAAAAAGAGGGGCCGGGGATTTAGCTCAGTGGTTCCACTGCCTGCCTCGAAAGCACAAGGTCCCCAGTTCAATCCCCTGTACCAAAAAGAAAGAAAGAAAGAAAAGCACATTGATAGATCATCTGGTTCATGACCTACCACACTAGGAGACACTTTCTAGTACTGATAGAGAGTGTGCAGAAGAATTAGCTAGATGCATAGGTAATTAAGTGAATTTTTAGAAATGCAGTTTTTGGCCCCAAAAGGGGAAAAAGTTACTCAAAAAGTGACTATAATCTTATACAGTACATACCTCCAGTGTAAAAATATTTCGTAGTTTTAGTAATATAAACTCTGATCATGGATTCCATTAGCCAGGGAATTCTGCAGCTTGCCCAAGAGTGCATTGAAGGTCGCAAAAGAGAGAAAAAATATACACTCATGCAAGAACATGGAGAGGATCTTGATAGGCAGTGTCCAGCCTCCATGGGCATTTCCATGGTCCCCCACCTGTCTGTCTCTACCTATAATCTAGTCCAGAGTTTATATGAACTTTATAAATTGTACAATGTGACACAAATGTAATCTACCAATATTGTGTCAATGACTCTGGTTTGGTTATTTTTATGAATAACAGTCCAATTAGCATTTGTATAGAATTTTTAAAATAACACTTATTATACTTTTGATTGCTAAAATCTAAATATTCACTGTGGAAATTTTGGAAAATACAGAAAGGTATAAAGAAGATAAAAATAATCCTTAGGACTAGGTATGGTGGCACACGCCTGTGATCTCAGCACTCGGGAAGCTGAGGGAGAAGGATCATTGTGAGTTCAAGGTCAGTTTGGGATACATAGTGAGACCCTATCTCAGAAAAAAAACAAAGAATAATAATAATAACAATAATCCCTACTTTTAAAGCAGCTTACATTAATGATTTTGGTGTGTTTTGCCTATTTTCTTTTCTATGTGTATATAATCTTTTCTGAAACTATAAAACAAATATTGTGATTAGACGTATATGCCTCTTTGTAGCTTTCTTATTTAATAGTCTAAAAACATTCTATTATGGCAAGGAACATTATTCTATGTCATTTTAATGGCTACATAGAATTCCCCCTCAATCATCATATCAACCCCCTACTATAAAGATTTTGCCTGTTTCTCATTGTTTCTTCTTAGAAATAGAGCTATCTCTGATTATTAGGATAGCTTGTTAAAAGTGAAATTGCTTACTCAATAGTTGGTGCAAAAAAATTACCATTTCAACCATTTGTAAGTGTACCGCACAATACTATTAACGTTACTGTGCAACAGTCTTTAGAACTTTTTTATCTTGCAAAATAAACTCTATACCTATTGAACAATAACTGCTCCCACTTCATGCCTCTGGCAGCAACCATTCTACTTCGTTCCTCAAAGTTTAGAAATATCACTTAAACAGAATCATCCAGTGATTATCTTTGTGTGTGGTAGTGTTTCTTTTTAAGGCTTTTGGAATCCAGTGCTAAGCTAGCCGGCGACGAGGATGTGCCAACTTAGACCGGAAGTGTACGTGTGTCCACCTGGACTACCCACTCACTGTCATCAGTTTCAATTCTTGACTGTGATAGAGGAACAAAGGTTGTGGCCCGAACTTTTGGGTGTGCCATTGTCCTGGGAATCTTGGCTAAAATATTTGCTCTGATCTTACTAGCTGTAAGGCCTTGGATAAGTCCATTAACTTTTCAGTGCCTCTATTCCTTTATCTGTGAAATGGAAGTAAGAATAGCTCGTTACTATTCATGCATACATTATACATACTTCTTATGTGGAATAAATGAGTTAATAAAGCACCATGAATAGTGAGTGCCTGGAATATAGGAACTCCAAAAGAGAAATAGCTATTATTATTTTGTCAATATTTGGTAATCTAATAAATGGAAAATGAGTGATACCCAGCTATTCCAGTTTGCATCTCCTCAATGATCCATGGGTTACCTTTCTGTGTTTATACTGGGTGTACTCTGTCAAAATCTCCTTTTTCCCTTCTCTTCAAACCCCTGTGGAGAATAGTTTCGATGGATCCTCCTAACAAGCTCCCGAAATAAATTGCAATCTTCAGTTTTCAAATTAAGAAACTGACGCTCACAACTCTACTGCGGCGAAATTCCAAGCCTAGTATTCTGATGACGTACTTCAAAACCTAACAGCTGTCCTCAAAACAACCCGGGAAGTGGGGGGGAGTTCGTTGTAACCCCGCCACGCTCGGCCCCGCCCCTCCAGGCCCCGCCCGGCCCCCCGACCCCGCCCCTAGAGGCCGGCCGCCGAGCTCTCTGCGCAGGCGCAGCGGTTCCTGTGGGCGGGGAGAACTCGTCACGACCCCGCCCTCCCCTCCGCAGCCCGCCCAGTCCGAGAGCGACGGGCTCGGTGCTCCGGGGCCCACGGAAGGGGAGAGCCCAGGTGTCCCCCGCGTGCCGCTTGATCTGCCACTCGGCGAAGACCCCAAGTCCGAGGCCCGGTAGGGACGCGCTGCCATTTTGCCGCGAAGAGGGCAGGGGAGTCAGGGGTCCGCGCGGCTGGGCTCAGGGCGGACCGAGGCGGGCCGGGGGGCGGGCCCGGGAGGGCTGTGCGCGCCCCGCTGCGGGGTTTGGCTGGCCTCGCCCTCCGCCTGTTTAACCCCAGCCGCCCCACCCCGACCACTGCCTCGGCCGCTGACTGACTGCTCTCACTGGGTCCTCGGCAGCTGACTCTCGCGGCGAGTCGCGCTGGGAGGCCGAGGAAAGGACTGTGGTCCCATTCTGCAGACAGAAGTTAAGGTGTAGAGTGGGGAGGAGCTTTGCATCCCAGCTCCCAGCGAGATCCTGGCCGTGGAGTTCAGGTCTCCCGCTACCGGGCCACTGTGCCTCTGCCTCAGATGTCAAAGGAAGGGGTTGGACGAAAGCATTAGTAAGGAGAATTACAGCTCCTTTGTTCTCTCTCTTTCCTTTCTTCCCCCGCCCCCTCTTTTTTAAAGATGTGCCTCTTTCTATACCATCCAGGTCAGAGCTAAGTACACATTTAGAAGCCAAGTCATGGATCCACCTTCACGTAAAGAAAAATCCAAAGTTAAAGAACCTGTCAGCAGGGTGGAGAAGGCTAAGCAGAAATCAGCCCAGCAAGAGCTGAAACAAAGACAGAGAGCAGAGGTGAGAGTGTGTGTGTGTTTTCGTGTGTGCGCCCGTGTGTAGTGGTGGGGGTTTGCCTGTCGTCTGCTGAAGAAGATTCTGGAATAGAGAAGCAGAAGAAAAAGAGGGCTGTGATGGGGAGCCCTGCCTGCCTCCAGGCAAGACAGAGGTTCTCTTTAGTTTTACAGGGATCATCAAGGTCCAGAATGGTGACAGGGATCTCAGAGTCACATGACAAGTTGGCATCAGAACCCCAACCAGAGGTCTCCAGAGGACCCTGGGCACAGAGCTTTTATGGTAGGGACCTGAGCTGTGTAAGGGAGGGGTCAGAAGAGGGAGGGAGCCTGGGTCACATATGCTGAATTGGTGCAAAAACTAATGGCCCTGGGGTGGGAGATTTAGCTCATTGGCGGCACACCTGCCTAGCAAGCCCAGGGTCCTGAGTTTGATCCCCAGTACCAGAAGAAAAACTAATGGCCAAGCCTTAAACCCACCTATGTGTTTCTTTGTTCTCTCACCACACAACAATTATTGTGAGAATAAAAAGCTTTAAACTGTTCACATTGCAAATGTTGATCCACATCAAGGTGTATTTTATTTTAATATATAAGAAAAAGCTCGCTGATATTTTATTCCCTCTTTATTTTTGAAAAATTTAGAAGTGCAGAAAATTAGACTATTATAACAAATACTTGGTAATCAGCATCCCAGATTGGGAGTAGTTAGCATTTTGTTGTACTTGAAGTCTTTTGTTTTGTTTTGTTTTTGTTTTTTAAGACAGGGTCTCAATATGTAGTTCAGGTTGGCCTTGAACTTGCAATGATCCTCCTGACTCAGCCTCCAGAGTACTGGGATTACAGATATGCGCGACCATGCTAGGATTGGAGTCTTTTTAAAATAAGACAAAAATCAGCTATAAATTTGAAGTCCCCTTTGTCTGCTTCCGGTCTTAAAGCTTTTCCCTCTCCCCATGGGTAAGCAGTATTTTTCATACAAATATATTAGTAGATATCCTTGAACAATATACAGTATTCCTTTTGAGTTTTAAATCTTTACATTAATAAAATCCCATACTTGGGGCCAGGGATTTAGCTCAGTGGTTCCACTGCCTGCCTCAAAAGCGCAAGGTCCCAAGTTCAATCCCTGGCACCCAAAAAAATCCCATGCTTTTTTTTTTCAGTACCAGGGATTGAACTCAGGACCTTGCTCTTGGCAGGCAGGCACAGCGCCACTGAGCTACATCCCTGACCCTCAGATCCCATACATCTTTGCATTTTGTTTATATATTTTTTAGAGCTATTCATGTTAATTCAAGTATCTAGTTTATTTGCATCAGTCTTCACAGTAGTCTTATTTGTGTATTTCTCCATTCTTCCAGTGATGGACATTTTTGGTATTTTTGGTTTTACAAACATTGATGTAGTGAAAAACTTTTAGATGTTTCCTTTGGCTAGAATTTCTTTAGGGCTTTAACTAGAAGAATTCCTGGGTACACTTTTCCACATTGCTTTCAAAAGGATTGTACAAGCTTGCATCCCACCGGCAGTAGAAGAGACATCTTACTCCTCATTTCTGGTCTATTACTTGATCTGATCCATTCATTAACAAATGTTGAGCTGGTGCTACATGCCAGGCACTGTTTCAGGAACATGAGACCCATTACCAGACAAAGCAGAGAAACCCTGCCTTCACGGAGCTTAAACCCAATAAATTTAGCATCTTTGAAGTTAAGCTGTAAACTCAAATCCACCTTTAGGTTAAGGCAGACCATCTGAAAGCTGTGGTCCTGGCTCTAACAAATGGTTCTGCCCTTTCCTTTGCCTGGTTCCTGGATGATTTTATTGCACTGTGCTTTGGTGAACAGTTTGACAATTGCTGTAAGAAACAGCCCTCTAAAACAGCCTGATAGATGTTGTGGACATTGTTCATGTACCTACTGATACCCTTCCTGTGAGGTTTCACAAGTTAAAATTATTTGTCTAATTTCAAATCCCAGTTCTTTTCATGTGACCTTGAGCAAGACACTTCACCTCTGAACCTGTTCCTCCTTGGTGAAATGAGGATGTATCTACCTCACAAGTTAAAATGTTAACTTGTTAACTGTTCACATGTTAAAATGAATAGAAGTGTTATCTGTGAAGCATTAGCACAGTGCCTGGCACAGAGAAGGGACTCCATAACCAGTGATTATGGTCAGGAATCATCGTACTTACTTTCATCATGAGGACTGTAAATCAGACAACTGAGCATGTTCATGTTCATTTGCTGAGATGTGGTGCTAGGGATTCAGTCTAGTAGCTGGCATTTTTTTGAGCTCTTTTTACAGTGTGCCAGGCCCATCACATCAGCTTTGCAGGAGTTTTTAGTATTTTCAAAGAGGGCTGGGCCTGTAGCCCAGAGGTAGAGCACATGTCTAGTGCGCATGAGGCTCTGGGTTTGATTACCCCTGCTCCCCACACTGCAGAGCAAAAAAAAAAAAAAAATTCAAAGAACCATTTTGCAATTTTGTTGATCCTCTCTGCTGTAATTCCGATTGCTACTTTATTACCTTCCACTCATATTTTGTATTTTCCATTTGTCTCACTTCTGCTTCATTTTTTCTCATGTCCTTTTTTTAATCAAGTTATATTTTCTGTACAAACACATACCTTTTTTAATTTCTTCTACAAATTGTAAAGTTTTATGATCTATTCCTCTTTTTTTTTTTTTCCGGTACCGGGGATCAAACTCAGGACCTTGTGGTTACGAGGCAGGCGTGGTGCCACTGAGCTAAATCCCAGGCCCCATATTCCTCTTCTTATTGGATAGTTTAATTACTGTGAGGACGAAGGAAGATGAGGAAGAAGGTGTAGATACCACAGCCTTTCATCTTGGAATGTCTCTTGGTGTTTTCTGTCCTCCACTGTGGCCTGGCCTAGGCCATAGTCTTTGCCTCCTTCATGGTTGATAATCCCTCCACAAATGCACACACATACTCCCACCTCCACATGGCCTCGTTATCTTTTCTAAGGCACAGATAGAATCAGATTGCTCCCCTGTACACTTATCTTTGCTGGTTCTCCAGAGTCAGATAAAGACCCCAGTTCCTTGGCATGGCATGGAGGTCCCAGTGTACTTGTCTTGCTTTCTCTAGCTTCCCGCCCCACTCTATCCTCCATATTGGCATGCTTTAAGTTTCCTGAACTGCTGCTGTACTTCCCCATTGTATTTGTTTACGCATAACCTCCCCCCCATTGCCTATCAGGTCCCATCCTCAATTTCTACCTGTTTGAATTCTAGTAACCCCTAAAAACCAACATGCCTGCCTCACTATTTCTTTATTGATTGCACAGATGGAATGAATATATACCTCCCTGTTCCCAAATCACTCTCCCTATACCACCATCACTGGTGCAGTTCCGGCATTTCCAGAAGACTTAACCTATTGTATCTGAAGACCTGTTGAGCAGCTGCTTTCATTCCTAACTTGTCTATCTCTCTATTCAGATCTATGCCCTCAACAGAGTCATGACAGAACTGGAGCAGCAGCAGTTTGATGAGTTCTGTAAACAGATGCAGCCTCCTGGAGAGTGATCCAGCCCTGTGTTCAACCCCCTGGGACTGTGGAGGCCTTTTTCACGAGCTTGTTACCAGTGTTAAGCTCAGATGGCCTATTTGGAGCCTTGCCGAACTAGATGAGACATTTGTGGATAAACCTGAACCTTCCGCTTCATGGTCTTCCACTCTGACTTGGCCCAGTGCTCACTGAAGAGACTTCTTTTCTTCTACTAAGATAATAGACCTTTTTTTTTTTTTTTTAACTTTTCTATTATTTGAGGAAAATCAGTGTTTCTTGTGAAACTGTGTATCTTCAAAAATGCAAATAAAATATTAATAAAATGCTCATTTTCTCATCCTTTAGCATGGGAGTCACAAGCCATAGAAAGTGAAGTAAAGAATGTAGGAAGTAGGAAACGCTGGGTGGATATCTAGAACTAAACTCTTGACCACTTTCCAGTAAGCATGCTTTTGCCTCACTGGCCCCTTTTTCAATTTGTAACAACTCAGTATTTCTACTTGTTTGGGCCAAAACCTTTAAGTCATTCTTTTTTTTGTATCAGAAATTGAACTCGGGACCTTGTGCTTGCGAGGCAGGCGGCGGAACCACTGAGCTAAATCCCCAGTCTTTAAGTCATTCTTGACTCATTCTCTCTCATGTACATCATTTTGTCTGTCTGCAAATCTTACTAATTTTAATATATATAATTTCATATATATATATATTCATTCCATACACCACCACTGCCACTGGCACTTCTTCTACCACTGGACCAAGATACTATACTCTCTCCCCCTATCTGAGTCACTCCCCTTTACTGGTTTCCTGGCTCCCACTCTTGTCCCCCATAGTCTGTTCTGAGCACAGCACCAGAGTAACCCTGTTTAAATGTCAGGTGCCTCCTCTGCTGGAAACCTATATTGACTCCCTGAGAGTAAGAGTGACATTGGTTCCTCTAAGGCCCTGCACAAGGGGAGCCTCTCTTCTCCCCTCTGATGATCTCTGCGCTCCTTTCCTGCACTCTGCTCTAGCCGCGCTAAGGCTTCCCTTGGTCTTTCTCAAAAAGTGCCCTCCCTCCTCAGGGCCTTTGAGCAAGTCGGTCCTTCTGCCTGGTCTGCTCACTACATACAGCTGCAGAGTCTTCCTTGCCTTCACCTTTTTACTAGTTTTTATTTTTATTGGTACATCTGCAGTTCACAATGATTGCATTCACCATGGGGACACGTACATCACACATCTTAATTCTTTTTATGTCCTTCATCTTTGATCAATGTCGGCTTCTCAGTAAAGGGACCACACTATTTATAGGTGTAACCTACCCCAAGCCTCATCACTGCAGTCCATATCCCCTTCGTTGTGTTTTTTATCCTAATCACTATTAACCTCTAAAATACTATATTTACTCATTTGTTTGATTTCTTGTTTGTCTCTACCCCTAGCATGTAAACGCCATGAGAAAGCCAAGATTTATACCATTTTGTACCAATAATGATGCTACATAGTTGGCACTTAGTAAATATGTTAGATACTTGAAACGAGGAGCAGCAGCCACCCTTCCTCCTTGAGTGAGGTAGAGAAGAGGATTATGATGCTTCTAGTGTCCATTCTTCCTGGGCTGATGCTCTGTAGACCCTGCTGATGATAAGCTTTCCATCACACAGATACTGCATGTGACCCTTCACTGCATTTGAGGTGCTAACTAGAGTAGAGGCTGGAAGGATTCTAGGATTCTCCTCTCCTGCCATCAAGAAGCACTGGCAACAGGCTTGCACCAAGTGCAAGTGCTCTTTGTTTTTCATTTCAGGGGGCTACTCTGTCACACCCAGAGAGGGGTTTGTGATGGGAATAGTCAGACTGGTCCCTCAGGAACCAAACAGCCATCCATCCAGCTGCCATTTGTAGGGTTACAGATGGAAAGTTTTTTTCTGCCTCAGACATTTGTGTCAAAAGTGACAATTTTTACTGCCATGTTAGCAGCATAAGTTATTTTAATGCTGAGCCAAAGGAAAGATTTCTTTTAGGACATTTTCTTTTCTTGTTTTTTGGTACTGGGGATCAAACTCGGGACCTTGCGCTTGCGAGGCAGGCAGTGGAACCACTGAGCTAAATCCCTGGCCCCAGGACATTTTCTTTGGGAATGAGGAAAATAGATTTCAGAAAAGATGCATGAAGATGGAAATGAGGCAGAACACTCAGAAAAAAACAAAAAGTCAAATATTCCCACCTCTTACTCCAAGTTGCTTGTATTTCTCCCCACACTCCTGGGACATCTCAAGCTGTTCCCGTCTGCCTCTGAAGTTACTGAGAATACTGTTCCCACTCCTGTAGCTTATTTTTGGAGTAAACTGGACAGTTAATGGGGTGTTATTAGTAACTTGCTACCACTGTGAAGAGATGTTTTTGAAGGCCCAAGTTATAATTAAGGATTATCTCTACATAGATTATCCCTATAAATGGTAATTAGGTTCTATAGTGTTCTGCTAAATTTGGGTTAAATTTCCTTTTTTATTTTGTTTTGTTGGAGAAGTAGGGGATTAGAGGAAGCTATCTCTGTAAACATAAGGAAGGAAATACTGTTAACGTTCTAGAAAGAGAGCCGGGATTTAGCTCAGCGGTGCTGCCACCTGCCTAGCAAGTGCAAGGTTCTGAATTTGATCCCAGTACCCAAAAAAAATTCTAGAAAGAGCTCAGCTTTAGAGCTAAATGACCTGGGTTAAGTAACTATTAACTTCTCCGACTCTCACTTTTCCCATCTTTGTAATGGAATATTGTTTCCTTCCTCTTAGGATCATTGTTGAGAAATGAATAAAGTAATGAAGTATGTAATAGTGTTATTTCCCTTCCCAACAAGTTTTCAGATCACTTCATGGGAAATGCTTCAAGTTTCAAATAACCAAGTAGTACGTGAGCACCCTGACCCTTTGCCAGGAACTGCTTATATTAGCATGTCTCAGACTCATGTATATTGTTGTCCTGAAGAAGGACAGTAGGGCAGTTTTTCAAACTGTAGGTGGTTAAAAAATCAGTTTAATAAATGTTAACTTTCTAATGAAATAATAGAAAATACCACATGTGGAGGCTGAGAGTGTAGCTCAGTGGTAGTGTATGTGCTTAGCACCTACCACCAAAAAAGATTTAAAAATCACATATAGTAAAGAAATTGTTTCATGCAATTTTTGCTTCAGGTTTATGTAAAGACATAAAATGTGTACTATGTTGGATATAAAATTACTTCTTACTGTAGGTTATGGCTTTAAAATATCAAGTTTACGCCGCCTGCTACACAAACGCAAGGACCCGAGTTCAATCCCTGGTACCTCAATAAATAAATAAATAAAATAACAAGTTTGAAGCTGGGCATGTTGGCACAAGCCTGTAATCTTAGCACTCTGGGAGGCTGAGTCATGAGGATCCCAAGTTCCAGCCCAGCCTGGTCAACTTAGTGACTTGGTGAGCTTCTGTTTCAGAATTTTAAAAGGGGTTGGGGGGAGGGGTGACAGCAGACTGGGGATGCAGGTGAGTATAACAGCCCTGGGTTCAATCCTCAGAACTGCAGGAGAAAAACAAAACTTGTGATATTAAATTCCTGAACCAAGACAGGAATGACTCATTAGTTTATTCACATTTTAAAGAAAAGAAGATTCATTTGCCTCTAAGGAATACCAAGGTAAGGGCTTCAGAAGCCTTTGTGTCCATAGTTGGAACAGACTTACAGGCATAGCCAGTGAAAACGCGGAACACATTTGCCTACATGCCAGGATTTTCCTACTGCTCATGTGGTCTAGCCCATTTGTCCAAGGTAAGAGAAGATATTTTTTAAGCCATACACCAAAAACAATTCAGAGCACTGACTTTGAAAGTCAGGCTGCCCGGGTTTGACTCTGGTTCATCACTTACTCATTGTGTGAGCAAGTTGTAATCTCCCGAGTAATTCTCCTATTTTTTGGTCTCAGAACTTTTTACACATCAAAAATTGTGGATTCCAAAGAGCTTTTGTTTATGTTGGTTGTATCATATTTGCCATTGTAGAAGTTAAAACAAAAATTTCAAAATCTTTATTAATCCATTTAAAACAATACAAATCTAATACAGGTTAACATCAAAAGTAAGGAGAGTGGCATTACTTTATACTTTTGCAAATCTAATATCCTGTCAAATTAAATTAAATTTTGCAAATTTAATATCCTGTTTAATTCTGGAGATTGAAACAATTATATTCTCCTGCTTCTATGTTATGAATCTTCATATTATTTTGGTTGAAAGATGTGAAGAAAAAAAATCAAGCTTCACTTTGATATATAGTTAGAAAAGACAGGGGTATTCTAATAGACTTTTGAGGTCATTGTAGATTTTCTTTCATACTACAACCAAACTCAGCAAGTGGTAGTTTCTGAAACATTAGTTGCAACATGAACTCTGATACCATTATCAGTGAACATTTTGTATCCTGATAACATTAAAATCCTTTGGTCTTTGAATCTTGGCCTTTGAATGTATCTTTCATTCATGCATGATTTTGTACCATCAAGCATTGATCATTTAGAAAATACTGGGGCCAAGGATTTAGCTCAGTGGTTTTGCTGCCTGCTGCGCAAGCGCAAGGACCCAAGTTTGATCCCTGGTACGGAAAAAAAAAAAGAAAAGAAAAGAAAATACTGGATCACTGAGTTATGCAGCTCTTCTAAATGTTGACACTGAGTTATGCAGATCTTCTAAATGTTGACACTTTGCATTACACATCAAAAATACATATTCCTGGGCCAGGTATTTAGCTCAGTGGCACCCTCCTGCCTCGCAGGTACAAGGTCCTGAGTTTGATCCCCAGTACCCAAAAACCCAAAGCACACACACACACACACACACACACAAATACATATTCCTTGCTGGGCATGGTGGCACACGCCTGTAATCCCAGCATTTTGGAGGCTGATGCAGGAGTATCACTGTGAGTTCGAGGCCAGCCTGGGTCACATAGTGAGTTCAAAATCAGCCTGAATTATATAGTGAGACCCTGCCTCAAAAACAACAACAAAATACATATTTCTTAATATCCCTCTGATCTCAGAAAAGTCTTTGGGAAGGAGTAAAGCTCACGGTAGTAGACAGAAGCTTTCCAAAACTCCAATTTTCTTTTCTTTTTTTCTTTTTTTGGTACTGGGGATCGAACTCGGGACCTTGTGCTTGCGAGGCAGGCGCTGGAACCACTGAGCTAAATCCCCAGCCCCAAAACTCCAATTTTCACATGGAAGCTCAAATTTATCTGTGGCAACAAATACTTTTTGTTGAAATGAGAGTCTCACTCTCTTCACATGTCAAGCAAACCTAGTCTGAACCATCCTCTATTGTCAGTTGTCCTGTAACATTTCATAAGGAAAGAGCTATTTCAGTTAAAACTCAAACCAGGGTTTTTCCTAGAAATGACATCATAACTAGAGTATGCAGCAGAAGTACTCAAGTGTACTCCACTTCATGCACAGAAAATACTAAAAAGATATGAAAGATTTAGTAAAATTAGTAATTTTTCCTGCTCCTCCAAGGATATCCTTAAGTGAAACTGCTTTTTGTTTGATGTTTTTTGCAGTGCTGATGATTGAATGCACAGCCTTATATATGCTAGGCAAATGCTGTAGATCACCAGCATTTTTTTTTTTAACAGGTTCTCACTATGTTGCCTGGGCTGGCCTGGGACTTCCTAACCTCTTGTTTGACCCTCCAAGCCTCCCAAGTAGTTGGGATTGCAAGTGTGCACTGCTGTTTTGTTTACTGGGAGCTTGTGGCAGTGAAAAGGACCCTGGCTGCCATCTAGAGCCACACCAAGGAGTCATCAACTTTACCCATGGATCCTTTGTTCCATTGGCAAAATGTCAACAAGTGATATTATAGTCCCTGTTTTAGGTATCGAGAAAAGATTTTTGATCCCTAAAAGGTCTCAGGAATCATAGGAGTCTGCAGAACATACTTTGAGAATTGCTGACCTTAATAAGGCTGTGGTCACCTAACACATGGATTAAGTGAAATAGCAAAATGCAAGGTTCCTGGCATATAGCAAGCTACATAGTATAATATAGTAAATGTTTATACATTTACTGTACATGGTATTAAGTGTTATTATCATTATTTTAAAATTGAAATATACATGGAAAGAGAAAGGTGGAGGAGTAGAAAAAGGACAAGGAACATTTACTTAACATTTTTTATGTGGCATTCACTAGGTGTATTATGTGTCATTGTATTTGGTTTGCAAAACAACTGAGTGGAAATAAATCTTCCATTTTACAGATAAGGAAATGGGCTTAGAGAGAAAAATTTTATTCAAAGTCACAGAGCTACAAAAGTAGCAGAGTTCTCAGTCACTTGAGTTGGCTCACCAGATGCTTCAGGTTGGAAAGATTCCACCCTGGGGAACTCTACACTGTATCCTGGGTTTAAGACTAGCAGAGCTGCCTGGACCCCTCTGGCATCATTTATTCAGCTCAGAAGTTCAGTGTTAAAGTCTTGGCCTTCTCACTTATTCCTAAGAGGAAGCCCAAGAAGAACCATTCTGTATTTAAAAGTCGCTGTCTAGGAAACAGAAGCTCTGATGTGGTGGGTTAGCATCGAGGCCCCAGCCAGCTGAGGAGTGTAGCCAGCTCCCAGCTGACCTAGAGCTGTCCTCATGTCACTAACCTCCAAAGAAGTCAAAGTAATGAAGTATAAAGTAACTGTTCCAAACAAACCACAATGTACAGATCCAAATGAGTATTTTGCTTTTCAAAGCAGTCCTCTTGGGGACTTGTATATTTTCTTTAATTCTGCTGTTATCTCTTAAGATGGACATGGAAATTCTCTCTCATAATCACATTTTTTTTTGAACATAGGAACAGTCAAAAGTTATTTGAAGTCAGACCTGATAGATAGTATGATTCAAGAATAGGAATCATTGATTAATCCCAAATATTATCTTTTTCAGTTATATCTTCAAAATTAAGATATTTGAACTAAGTCTCCTAAATTTGGTTGGCTGAGAAGAACATAAATTTGCTTTGGTTTGGGTTTTTTAGCACCTATACTATCTGCGTATTGTGGTAGCTGCTGACTCCTAGAGTTTATGGGAAGATAGTTCTCAAAATGGAGGTGCTAAGATATATTGACTAAGTGTATGTATTAGCCAGCTTTCCACTGCTGGAACAAAGTTCCTGATATATGCAATTTAGTGGGAGAAATGTTCATTTTGGCTCACAGTTTCAGAGGTTTCAGTTCACAGTCAGTTGGTTCCAAGGCAAAAATGTCATGGCAAAAGGGTGTAGTGGAGGAAAGCTACTCTGCTTTCCATGGCAGCCAGGAAAGAGGGAGCAGGTGAAGATCTGAGAGTGAGGAAGGAAAGGGTCAGGAACCAGATATGGTCCCCAAGGTCATACCTCCATGACACACCCAGAAGCGTGCTTTGCTAATCTCTCAGCCATCTCTCCAATCACATGACACAATTAACCATCACAGTGATGCTTCACAATGACATGAACATACTGTATCAAGGGGCATCACATAGATATGTCCAAGCCTAGGTGTATCTGTATACTTCTTACTCTAGTACAGTAACATATATATATATATAAAACTTACCAGAATCCATAACTAAATCAATCTACAAAGTAAATGTTTTTGAGTGCCAGGCACCATGCCAGAAATACATATACATAAAGTGGAGGAGACTGAACTCTAGTGGGGCACAGGCATATTCACCTAACCATGATAACAGAAATGATGTACTACCATATATCCTTGTGCCCCATCCCAGGTTTTCAGTGAGGCTCCTACTGAACAGTACCCTCTTACCATAATGTGATGCCAGGGCTCACTTCTACAGTTTTTCTGAACTGGCTAAAGAACCACAGAGGCAAGCAGAAAGCAGTTTGAATTATGCATGAAAGTAGGATCATGTAATAGCTGCTAGATAATATTTCCTCAGATAACTAGGCTAATTGATGAAGAGGCAGATGCCAAGAAGTGCTCAATTGGCGAGACAACTGTGGCCAAAGGATGAATGTGGAATCAACTGAATATAGAATAGACCAAGAAAAGAGAGAACAGCAGGGAAAAAGTATAATTTCTCCAAGCATGAATCTTTTTGATATGGTTAATCATATTTTAACTGTTATTGTAATTCATGTAACTGTGACTGGAACGATAGGTAAATATTCAAACTTTTAAAAATTTTCTTTCATATTTAAAGATATAAAAATTTTGGCATATTAAAATGTAAAAGCTGACTCCATGTGCTTTTGAAACAATTGGAATGGAACAAAAAAGCAATAAGAAGTCAAAGATGTTGGTTTATAGAGAACAAAGCTCAGCTAGTTTTGAAATGCTTGAATTTTTATGTAAAAGTTGAATGTTGTAGTATTTGTTTATTTCTTTTGTGAATAATACAACTATGTATGTCTTACAATAACTATCTTTCAAATATTTGAACTGTGATAGAAACTGGTGTTCAAGTTGGTGGACTGCTCCAAGCATGTCTTTGTGTAAGCAGTTAATAAGTGCAAATTTAGGTTAAAAAAAAAAAAGGAAAAGAAATGATGTATCAGAGACCAGAAAAGAGAGAGAAGTGGGGAAGAGGACATTGTGTGCTCCTTTAGAGCCAAATCATAGTGATGTGGGCTTCTTTGGATTGGTATTTTTATAAATCTAGATTTGATGTCTATTTTACCACATAGTTGTGAAAACTTGAGAGAGTCAGAACTTCAGACAGTTGGACGTGTGGTAAAGGTGGTCTGGTGACACCTTTGCGAAGGAGCAGGTTAGTCACTGCTCCTCCTGGCAACCCACCTGGAGGCAAGAGCTTCACTGGTGATTCTGGGGACTCATTGTTTTCAATGGACCCAGTCTCTCTGGGAGATACGGCTTTGCCATACAATATTGTTAATTTCTATTTGATTTGGATTTTAAGAGATGAAGTGGCATTCGACAGAGTTTAGTGTTTGAGAGATTAAACCAGATGATGCTCTTGTGCTACCATGCATCTTATCTCATTTTGGGTTTTTTTTGGTACCGGGGATCAAACTCAGGACCTTGTGCTTGCAAGGCAGGCGCAGTGCCACTGAGCTAAATCCCCAGCCTACCATACATCTAATCTCTAAATGAAGCCAAACGCTGAAGCTTTGAACTATTAAATACAGAAGTTTTAAGTTACAAAGGCTTAGACACATTCAGAGTGAGCAGTGTGAATGTTCTCTGTTGAGCTCTGCTCTCTGAGCCAGACCCTGTAGGTGAGCCCACCCTGCCACTGGCATAACTGCCATCCAGCCAGGCCGAACTGGCAGCTACACCAACTCTGAAGAATGTCACTTCTTTCCCAGGGCTGAAGCCTAGTGCACAGTGACAGAGCCAGAACCCAAACACAGCCGAAACTTAGCTTGGAAAAAAAGCTGTTCTACATGACATGTACAAGTATTGCCTCAAGGGAGTCAGAACCCTGAATAAAGAGAAAAGAGCAAAGGCTGCTCGCCTGACTGTGTGGCTCACTGTGGCTCAAGACAACAGAGATCGTAGGTATCTGGCATCTGACAACTCAGGCACAAGGAGAGCTTTAGTGATATGAAGCAAGGCTCGGCCCCACATGCTGGCACAGAGCCCACTGGGCTTGGTAGAGCTGTGGTTTCCTTCATGCTAGAGCTTCAGGCAGTCTGCCCTGCCCCACAGCGCATGCGGGAAGAAGATATAGGACAGCGACCACATCAGGCAGTAAAAAGCAGTGAGGGAAAATGGGGAGAAAAACAGCATGGTGACACCTGGAAGAAGCAGAAATACAGGCACTCAGTTTTTATGAAGCTGTCTCAGGGCTTCTACCCCTTTCTTAAGGCATTCAGTACCCAAGAAACAGCAGCAGAAAAGAGACAGGAGCCCTGTCTCTAACTTCAGCTTAATATATTTATATATGTGTAAGTAACTAGCCACTTAGAACCTAGTGTAATCTCAGGGTTCATTTTGTCAGTTTCACATCCAAGAATACATTTGAGTGGCCCCCCAAAATCCTTCAATTAATAAAGGATGGACAGAAGGAAACAGAGGGATGGGTCTCTTCCAAATGGGAAGGGTCCAAAAGACTAAGGGCGAGGGGTGAGGGGGAACAGAAGGGGAAATAAGTAGAATAAGGATATTCCATGTACGGAAACCTAATAAATGTAAACATTATATGTCATAAACATGAGCTAAGATTAATAATATAACAAGAATAAAAATAGGGAAAGGGGAATTAGAGGAGGGGGAAGGGAAGGGGATTTTAAAAAGAAGCAAGTTGTATTATGTACATGGAAGCACTCCCCAAGGTGACTACAAACTGAATGTACTGCAAACATGTACTAATAAAAAATAATAAAATTTTTAAATCCTCCAGATTATTATCCCAAATTTAACCTGGGATAATGACCAACACAATATTATGGGCATGCAGAAAACAGTTAACACAGCAGGCCTGAGCTGCTATCCATAGACAGGCCCACTTACAAGGTTGACCATTGGCTGACCAATCCCACACTAATACAAAGCATCCCCTAACTCATCAGAGCAGTTCACTGCATCCACACGTTCATGCTAAACACATGCTCTACTGCAGGGAGTCAGGAATTTGATATATGCTATTATGCAGAGGGGGGCCATGTGACTGGTTCCCAATCAAAGCCTTGGGCAGTAGTCTCTGATGAGCTTCCCCAGTAGGACAACACTTCATACTGTGGGTGTCCAACCTTCTGGCTTGCCTGGACCACACTGAGTGAAAAGGAATTATCTTGGGCCACATATAAAGTATATAATAGAGTTAATGTATATAAGTAACAAAGCCTCCTTTTTAATATTTTTTACACTATCATGCACAAAAAAAATCTGATACGGTTTTACTTCCTATATGACTGCTTAAAAAACTATTAACTTATTAAATTATTCTACAAAACAACACAAAAAGATCAAGTTTAATAATTAGAGAAGAAAACTTACACGTCTGCTTAATAAGAATAAACACCTGTCTTCACAGGCACACACATGGTAATTGAAATATTGTTATCAAAAGTCACTGTTTTCTTGGTTTTTTGTGGGGTTTTTTTGGTACCGGGGATGAAACTTGGGACCTTCCGCTTGCGAGGCAGGTGCCGGAACCACTGAGCTAAATCCCCGGCCCTTTTTTGTGTGTTTGTTTGTTTGTTTTAGAAGTTGCTGTTTTCCTCACTAAGTTGCACAAATGCACACGATGTCTGATACCCACAGGTTTCTATTGGACTGATTGTGTGTGAGTTAGGACCACTAAGGCTTCCCCTACCCAGTGTTCATTGTCACCTACCAGTCCACACTCAAGTACTATGCAATACAGTCATGAAAAATATTGCTAAAAATCACACAATAGCGTTAAAAGTTTATGATCTTGGTGGGGACATATTACTGCATGCAGCCCACAGCCTGAGGGTTGGACACCTGCTTTACATTATTATCACAAGTCAGTGCTGGAGGAATTACGTGCGACTGCATGACTCCACCAGGAGAGGACTACTGAAAGCTTGCACCTGGTTTGCTCTAAGCTTCATCCCATGCACCCTTTCCTGTGGCTGTTTTTGCTTTGTATCCTTTTGCTCTATACAATCTTAGCCACCAGTAGGACAATATGCAGAGTCTGGTGGTTCTTCTAGCAAATCACCGAACCTGGAGGCAGTCTTGAGAACACCCAGCCCAATGTGAATCTTAGATTCACCACCAAAAAGTAAAAAGGCTCCCATATTAGTGGCAAATCTAGTCAGCACTAGACATTCTGCTAGGCATTGTTACATAATTTATTTCATTTATACTCTATAATAATCCTAGGATTTAGAATTGAATGTGTTTTTCAGATGAAAAAATGGGAAGTAACTTACACAAGGTCCTGATTCAAACCATGCCTGCCCTGCACTTAAGAACTAGACACCTGCACTGCCTCAGAAAGCCCCCCCAAAATCCAGGTGTGGTGGCACATCCCTGTAATCCCAGCACCTGGGGGACTGAGGCAGGAGGATCTCAAGCTTGAGTCCTGCCTGGTCAACCTAATGAGGCCCTGTCCCTAAATGAAAAATAAAAAAGCCTGGGGGTGCAGTTCAGTGAGAAGGCCCTAGGTTCATTCCCCAGTACTGCGGCAGCAAGTGTGAGGGTGGGTCAAAAAGAGGTAGAAGATCATCTGGGCAACAGCATTTCCATGGGAATAACCACTATGTATTTGTAAAAGAAGTCAGAACACTGGATCTGACAGAAGACACTTCTAGAGGTAAAAAGCAGTTAAGGAAATGTGCCTGAAATTTGGAAAAGTGCATTTCAAGAACAATCATTGATCTGTTGAGGCAAAGAAACAATATTGAAAGCCAGAGTTGTCCTAGAAAATATATAAGATCTACAAAGCTGGCTGTGGGTCAGTGTCTCAAATATACAGAGCTTTGGGAAAAGTGGCTGGCTGCCGTCCAGGCAGGAGGAATATTAACAGCAGCCATTTTGAAATCTACCCAGGAGGACTTTGGTATCAACTCGTGTCAAAATCTGTGAGGTACATGTTCCTCATTTACTCACACAGCAAAAACTAGGAGCAGTTGTACAGTTTATTTTGAAAAGAAGGAATCAAAGTATCTACAGGAGTAAAGAACATTGGGGGAAATACTGTTGCTATGAGTTAGGAGAAGAGGAGTTAAAGGAGAAGATAGGGGTAGGAATTACCATTTCAGCACACATCTGAGACAAAGGATTTATGAATATATCCATTATCTTATTTAATTCCAATGATCCTTCAAGGTAAGTATTTTTAACTTCATTTTATAGATTAAAAACTAAGATTAAAAAGTATCATGTAAGCCCAAGTTCATACAACTACTATGAGCTGAAGTCAGAATTGAACTCAGATCAGTTTGGCTCCAAACTCAGGTTCTTCTCACTACCATTCTACATGTGCCATGTAGGTTATAGGAGGACCCAGCACCTAGAATTTGAATAGAGTTTTGGTGCTAATGTTACAAAAAATATGAACCTTAAGGACAAGGTCAATCTAGAAGCAAGGACTCTACAAACTTCTGTGAGCTAACAAGTGAATAATGGAAAAAAGTAGGTATTTCCATAAATGCTTATCATATTACATTTGCTTTTTTTTTTTTTTTTGGTACTGGGGATTGAACTCAGGACCTTGTGCTTGCAAGGCAGGCAGTACCACTGAGCTAAATCCCTGGCCCACATTTGCATATTTTAAAAGAAAAAATCTGATACTCTTTGAAGGAAACTCTAATCATGGCAAACTCTAAGGAAACACCTACCAGAGCCCCAATGTGACAGGAATCTCAGGGCCTGGAACCCAGTGCTCAGTTAAACTGGAGTCACCCAGGACTCCTCCCCTTTTCACCCAGCAATTCTATTTCCAACACTTATCTCAAGTCCAGCAATTTCTCATCATCTACACCACTGCCATCACCTTTCTGAATGAAGAAATGCTGGCTTTCCTCCTTTGGTCTCAATCCTCCACCATCTGTCCTCCAAGTTGCAGTCAAAGTGATTGCTGGAAATTATTGCTCTGGTCATTTCACTTCCTGCATAAATCCCATCACAGGCTTCTCATTTGCTTTTAGGATCAAATCCTAACTCCGCCCCAGTCTGCCTCTGCTGACCTTGGTTTGTGTCACTGACTCTCTTGGCAAGTCTCAGCCATCCAGGGCTCTTTCTGTCCTCAAAGCCATCATGAAATATGGTTTCCTTTGCCTGAACTGCCCCCTCCTACTCACCTGGCTACTCATCTTGCACTTAAATGCCACTTCCTTAGGGATCCTTTCCCTCTCTTTGGTCATGCCAGTCTGAATTAAGTCACCCTCTGACACCCTCTCTGATTACCCTGTACTGTCAGTACATCAAAACTATATTCTTCTACATGTTTAAGTACATGCAAAGAAATTGAAGTTATCCCGTGTATATTATCAGACCATAGTGCAATTAAACTGGAGATCAATAGCATAAGAAACCACAAGAACTTCACAAACACATGGAAATTGAATAACACTCCTGAACAACCAATGGGTAACAGAGGAAATTAAAGAAGAAATTAGACAGTTTTTACAAATAAATGATAATGCCAATACAACATACAGGAATCTATGGAACACAATGAAACAGTCTTACAGGGAAAATTCATAGCAGTGAATGCCCACACTAGGAAAACAGAGCTAGCTCAAATAAACAACCTAATGCTGAATCTTAAGCTCCTACAAGAAGAAGAGCAAGACAAACCCAAAGCTCATACAAGGGAGGAAATTATAAAGCTCAGAGCAAAAATCAATTCCATGGAGACCAAGAGAATGATACAAAAAAAATCAATGAATTGAAGAGTTGGTTTTTTGAAAGAATAAATAAAATAGATAAACCCTTAGCCAACTTTATCAAAAAAAGGAAAGAAAAGGCTCAAATACATGCAACTAGGAATGAAAAAGGTGAAGTCACAATAGATCCTGGAGAAATCCAGAGGATCATCAACACCTACTTTGAGAAACTGTACTCTAATAAAATGAAAAACACAGAAGAAATGAACAGATTTCTAGACATATATGAATTACCAAAGTTGAATGAAGAAGATATAAAAATTCTAAACACCCCAATTACAATCAGTGAAATTGAAAACATAATTAAAAATCTACCAACAAAGAAAAGCTCAGGTCCTGAAGGCTTCACTGTGGAGTTCTACAAAACATTTAGAGAAGAACTATTCCCACTATTCTTTAAACTTTTTGGTGAAACTGAAAAAGAAACAATACTTCCAAATTCATTCCTGGAATCAAGTATTACTTTGATTGCAAAACCAGGGAAAGACCCAAACCAAAAAGAGAGCTACAGGCCAATCTCCCTAATGAACATAGATGCAAAAATCCTCAACAAGATACTGGCAAACAGAATACAGAGGGTCATCTAGAAGATCATTCACCCTGACCAAGTTGGATTTATCCCAGGGATGCAAGGATGGTTCAACATACGTAAATCAATAAATGTAATACACTATATTAACAGAGTCAAGAACAAAAACCATATGATCATCTCCATAGATACAGAAAAAGCATTAGATAAAATTCAACACCCATTCTTGATAAAAACCCCACAGAAAATTGGAATATATGGTCTTTATCTCAACTTGATAAAGGCTATCTATGAAAAACCAACAGCCAGGGTTGGGGATTTAGCTCAGTGGTTCTGCTGCCCTCTCACAAGCGCAAGGACCCAAGTTAGATCCCCGGTACCAAAACAAAAAACAAAACAAAACAAAACAAAATAAAAACCCAACAGCCAACATCATACTAAATGGTCAAAAAGTGAAGATTTTCACACTAAAATCAGGAACAAGACAAGGATGCCCACTATCACCACTCCTGTTCAAAATAGTTTTGGAAACATAGCCACAGCAATTAGACAAGAGAAAGAAATAAAAGGAATAAAGATAGCAAAGGAAGAAGTTAAACTGTCATTATTTGCTGACAATGTGATACTCTACATAGAAGACCCAAAAAACTCTCCCAAAAGACTTCTAGACTTAATTGACAGATTCAGTAGAGTAGCTGGATACAAGATCAACACTCAAAAGTCAATAGCCTTCTAGCACACAAATAACAGACTCACTGAAAGAGAAATTAGGGAAACAATCCCTTTCACAATGGCATCCAAAAACATAAAATA
Source organism: Heterocephalus glaber (assembly GCF_000247695.1). The sequence goes on along the minus strand of NW_004624892.1, from coordinate 2,026,430 downwards.
TTTAGGGGACCAGGGATTTAGCTCAGTGGTTTCACCGCCTGTTGTACAAGCACAAAGACCCAAGTTTGATCCCCAGTACCAAATAAATAAATAAAAATTAAAAATAAAATAAAATATTGAGGAATCAATCTAACAAAGGAAGCAAAAGACCTCTACATTGAGAACTACAGCACTCTGAAAAAAGAGATCGAAGAGGATACAAGAAAATGGAAAGACATCCCCTGTTCCTGGGTAGGAAGAACCAATATAGTGAAAATGGCCATACTTCCAAAACTGCTATATAGATTCAATGCAATCCCAATTGAAACCCCAACAGCATATTTCACAGAACTAGAGAAAATAATCCAAAAGTTCATCTGAATCCAGAAGAGACCTAGAATAGAAAAAGCAATTCTAGGCAATGAAGTCATGGCAGAGGGTATTGTAATTCCCAACTTGAAACTGTACTATAAAGCTACTGTGATAAAAACAGCATGGTACTGGCAAAGAAACAGACCCAAGGATCAGTGGAATAGATCAGAAGATGCAGAAGCAACTCCAGACATACTCAGCCACCTCATCTTTGACAAAGGAGCCAAACACCCTCACTGGAGGAAAGATAGCCTCTTTAATAAATGGTGCTGGAAAAACTGGATTTCAACTTGCCAAAGATTAAAACTAGACCCCTATCTTTCACCATGCACTAAAATAAAATCAAAGTGAATTAAAGATCTAAATATTAAAACAGAAACACTAAACTTGCTGGAAGACAAGTTAGGTAGAACTCTCGAAGACACTGGCATAGGAAAGGACTTTATGAACAAATCCTCGGTAGCACGGGAACTAGCACAAAGAATCAACAAGTGGGATCTCATCTTATTAAAAAGCTTCTGCAGTGCAAGAGAAACCACCAACAGAGCTAAGAGGCAACCTACAATGTGGGAAAAAAAATTTTACCAGCTGTTCCTCAGACAAAGGTCTACTATCTAGAATATATAAAGAACTCAAAAAAATCAGAACCCCCCAAATATAAAGACCCAGTTCAAAAATGGGCATCTGAAATGAACAGACATTTCCCAGACAAAGAAGTAAAAGTAGCAAATAGACATATGAAAAAGTGTTAAATATCACTGGTCATTGGAGAGATGCAGATGAAAACAACACTGAGATTCCACCTCACCCCAGAAAGAATGGCTGCTATCATGAAATCAACCAATAACAAGTGCTGGTGGGGTTGTGGGGAGAAAGGAACCCTGCTCCACTGCTGGTGGGAGTGCAGACTGGTGCAACCACTGTAGAAATCAATATGGAGATACCTCAAACAACTAGGATTGGAAGTCCCATTTGACCCAACTATTCCTCTACTGGGTATCATCCCTAAAGAATTAAAAGAATCATACCACAGTGATATAGGTGCACCCATGTTTATAGCAGCATAGTTTGTAATAGCTAAAACTTGGAAACAGCCCAATTGCCCATCAACTGGAGACTGGATAAAGAAGATTTTTTTAATATAAAATGGAGTACTACTCAGCCATAAAGAATGAGAAACTAGAGACATTTATAGCTAAGTGGATGCACATTGAGGCGATACTCTTAAGTGAAATAAATAGGACATACATGTGTAAATACCAAATAGTTTCTCTGGTGTGAGAAACTACAAGTGAAAATAAGAATCAAAATGTATAATTGATAATGTGACATAGGAAGAAAATGTTTAAAGGAATAGGGGAAGTAGGAGGGCAAGGGGAATGGAAAGAAGGGAAAAGAAAAAATATGAGAAAAGGAAAAACAGAGAAACAAAGTCTTTGTAAATAGGGAAGGGTGGAGGGGGTGAAGGGAGGACAGGGAAACAATAAGAACCAAGATACATCATGTAAAGGTACAAGATCCCAATGATGCATGTAACTGTATTGTATACCTAAAATGTACCAATAAACTAAATGTAAAAAAAACACAAACTATATTCTTCTAGTTACTTCTGCCATTATTTGTTTGGTGTCTTCCCCCCATCTCATTGTAAATTCTGAGACAGGGACTGGGTCTAGTTTGCCAATTTGCATCCTAATACCTGGCACGTGGTAAGTGCTCTTCCAGTTTCTATTCAACTCAGTAACACCGAACAAATACTGGTTTGTTTGTTTTCTTGGTTTTTGTTTTCTTTGGTACCAGGAATTGGACTCAAGGCCTCGTGCTTGCCAAGCAAGCGCTGTGCTGCTGAGCTACATCCCCAACCCCTGTATATACTGAATATCTACTATGTGATTGGCATAATTTTAGGCACTGGGGATTGTAGCATGAATAAAAGAGAGTACTCTACTGAGGCTAGGAGGAGTAGTTATAGATATGGAACTTTAAAACCTAGTAAATATATACTATGTCAGATGATAAATTCTATGGTAAAAAATAAAGCAGGATAAATAAGGTAGTCAGGGAATAGGGTGAGGTGGCCGTGAATTGTAATAACAGTAAGCTGATGACCAGTGACAGTTGAGCTAAGTATTTTCACTCACCTCCCACATAAACCACTTTTTTCCAGTTCTCAGACTCCAGGACATCATCTCGTGGGTAGTAGCTCTGCTCTATCATGAACAGAATCATGAGTAAGGCCATGCAGCAGAGAATGAATGTGTTGCCTTTGGTCAGCAGGGAGATGGAAGCCAAAACACAGGAAGCATAGGGGCAGGGTAGGCCCCTGTAAGAGAAGGGAACTCCTGCCAGGGAAAGATAGAGGGATCAGCTGCTTCCCATGCTCTAAAGGCATCTAAGGAAAGCCAGCCCCTTGGGTCATCCCCTCCACAACTATCCAGTTGCCTCAAGCCCAGGGGTAGCAAAGGTCTGTAAGTCATTCAGTTCTCAAACACGTGCTATGCATAAGGAGTCCATTACCACACTCCATGCTTCTGGCTTCCAATACCAGCTTCTGCTCTGTGGTCCCCTGCTCTTGGACTTAAGGCTACCTGCATTCCACTCACCAGATGAATAAAAACACACGCAGAAAGAAGTGGTTAACACATAGATGATGGCCACGAACCCATTCAGAGGCCCATCCACACCGAGGAGCAGGCCCGAGGCCAAGCCGAAGGTGATGAAGACAGCAAAGTCATTCAGCTTGGCTCCTACACAGGAAGCCCAAGGTTAGAATGTACACTCCTAGGCTTGCACCTTAGCTTCTCTCTGGTAGGGAAGCTGAAGCTGTGACAAGCAGGGTCCTGAGGTCCCAAAGGACAACAGCTGCTTTCCCAGGTGGTCTATAAATCAAAGTCTGACCTCTCCTCCCGGCTCTGCCTCTGACTGACCCACTTGGCCTTCAGCAAATCTTTCCCTGTCCAGGGGTTAGTTTCTCCATCACTTAACAAGCAAGGGTTGTACTACAATAGGATGTAACTTGATAAACTGTGGCACCTCCTTTTTTTTCCGCTGCTTTGCTTAGGGTAGTTTTTCATCCCCACTTTCTCTCTAGTACCTGGATCTGCCCAGAAGTGGAAGGCAGGGCAGATAAGGACACTGAGCACTAAGACCAGGACTGACGAAAGCAAGCCAGCAGAGGCACTAGGTCTAGGCTGTGGGAATCCCTAGCTCCTCCTCTGCAGCCACTTCTGCTATTCTCAGAGGCACATGGATGTTAGAGGACAGGTGGAGATGGGAGACGAACGCTCCCGGGGTCAGGGATTAGGGGCCTGAGGCCTGGACTCACCTGTTTTGCAGCAGATGTTAAGGTGTCTGGTCAGCGCCCCTACCTCCATGTCCAACAGGAAGCTCATCAGAAGCATCCAGGAGGCACAGTGAGATTTCCTGAAGCACAGCCAACAGGGCCAGGCAGTGCAGCTCTTCACAGTCCCCACCGGACAAGCCCCTCCCTATACGCTAGTCCTCGCCCAGCACACCTCCTCAGCTGCACACATGTGTGCACTACGCCTGGCCCCTCCACTCATATCCTTTCTAACGTATCCTGTCCTACCTACCGCCCCACACAAGCCCACATCCCCGCTAGTCTAAGGGGTTCCCTGAATCCCTGTGGTATTCACTAATATCCCTCCCAACTCTAAATGCCAGGCAAATTTGATGGCACAGGAGTCCTTCCTCCACCCTAGTCCAGCCTCCACCACCCTCTCACTGTGAATTCTCACATAAATCAATACCCCTCTCTAAGCCTCAGTCCTCCATTTGTAAAATGAGGGGTTTATGCTAACTGGTTTCTTTACTAGATGGAAACCTATTTAGATGATCTGTTTCTCCTTGAGGGAGTTTTGGTAGCCTGTGTCTTTTAAGGAGTTGATCCATTTCGACTATCCAATTTGTAGGCCTAAAGCTGTTCGTAGAATCGCTTTGTTATCCTTTTAACGTCCACAGGATCAGTGGTGATAGCCCCTCTTTCATTTCTCTTTTTGGTACCAGGGATCAAACTCTGGTCCTTGCACTTGCGCAGCAGGTGGCGAAACCACTGAGCTAAATCCCCAGCCCCATCTTTCATTTCTGATATTGCTAATTTGTGTCTTCTTTTTTTTCTCAGTGAGCCTGGCCAGAGGTATGTCAATTTTATTGAATTTTTCAAAGAACCAGCTTTTGATTTTATTGATTTCCTCTATTAATTTCCTGTTTTCAGTTTTTTCAATTAATGCTCTTCTGTTACTTTTCTTCTGCTATGAATTTAATTGCTTCTCTTTTTCTAGCATCCTAAAATGAAAGTTTAGATTACTGGTTTTTTATCCTCTCTCCCTCTCTCTCTCTCTCTCCCTCCCTCCCTCCCTCTCTGTCTCCCTGTCTCTCTGACTCTCTGACTCTCTGTCTTTCCAGCACTGGAGATTGAATCCATGGCCTGATGCATGCTACACAAGCACTTCCTTACCACCGAGCTACAGCCTCAGACTTTTCTTTTTATTTTACTTTATTTTGAGATAGGGTATCACTAATTTGCCTAGGCTGGCCTAAACTTTCTATCCTGCCTCAGCTTCTTGAGCTGCTGAAATTACAGGCACATGTCTGATTCTCTTCTAATATAGTTGTGCACTGCATAATGACATTGTGCTCTGCTACAGACCATGCGCTTGACACAGGCAATGGTAGTTTCATATGATTATCTCACCTAGTGATGTCAGGGCCTTTTAGTTTGTGTGAGTACATTCTATGATGCTTCCACAACAATGAAATCACCTAGTGTTCCATTTCTTAGAACATATCCTTGGTGTTACATGATGCATGCCTGTATACACACTCAGTACTATTAATTCCTTCCCTCTGCTTCTTTGCTTGAATCCACAAATTTGGGTTAATTGTACTTTCATTTACTTATAGTTAAAAATATTTTTAAATTTCTCTTGAGACTTTTTCCCTAAACATGACCTATTTTTTTTTTTGTTTTTGGTACCAGGGATCAAACTCAGGACCTTGTGAGGCGTGCAGCAGCACCACTGAGCTAAATCCCTGGCCCTCTCTCAAGACTTTTATCCATGTATCATTTCTAAATGTGTTGTTTAACCTCCAAATATCTCAAGATTTTCCAGGTATCTTTCTGTTATTGACTTCTCATTTAATTCCATGTAACCTGAGTCTATACTTTGTATGAGTTTTTTGGGGGGAGGATTTTGAAACAAGTTCTCACTATGTAATTCAGGATGGCCTTGAACTCAGTATGTAACCCAGGCTTGCCTTGAACTCATGGCCATCCTCTTGCCTCAGCCTCCCAAGTGCTGGGATTACAGACATGTGCCACCACACCTGGCTATGATTATCATTTTTTAAAATTTGTTAAAGTGTGTTTTATGGCCAAGAATGCACTCTGTCTTAGTGACTGTTCCAAGTGAGCTTGAGAAGAATGTGTATTCTGCTGTTGTTAGATGAAGTGCTCTATAGATGTCCATTATACCCAGATGATGGCTGTGCTGTTTGAGTTTAACTATGTCCTTGCTGATTTTCTGTCTGCAGGATCTGTTGATTACTGATAGAAGGGTGTTGAAATCTCTATGATAGGTTCATTAATTTGTCCTTGCAGCTCTATCAGTTTTTGTCTTGTGTCTTTTGATGCCGTAAATGATTTCCAAAGCTCTTGGAGACCCCACACTCTTAGACTCTGTGGTGTGCCCAGCACACATTCCTAGGACTCTCTAAAAGCAGCCACCACAGTCAAGCAAACCTGCCCCTAGGAGGCCCTTTCTCAAGTCTGCACCCTGATGGCAGTGACTAGCTATCCCTGCAGAAGCAAAGGAGAGGCTGACCTCAGACTTTGGCTGTCCCCAAACTGCCTTAGAAATTCCCTTATTTAGACCCAATCCTAACAGAGTCTAAGCTAAATAAAAATACTCATCCTCCCACCATGGAAAGAGAACTATACTCACAGATGATTTGTTTGAGCTAAGAAGATAGAGATTTTCTGCTGCAGGTATGCCCTGGCCACTTTCTTATATTCCAAAAATCCACACTTAGAGAATCATAAAAATTTCAACCTAGAAACAAGCTTAAGCATCATCAAATAAAGTCATTTTATCATACAGATGAGAAACAGATCCTGAAAGAAGTCACTTGCTGATAGTTACAGAGACTCAGATTAGGAGGTTGTTATGATTATAAAAGATTTATCTTTAAAGAAGCTAATTTTCCAAAGGCATTGAAATGATTTAAATTATGGAAATATAAATTGTTTACAACTTTTAGGGGCACATGTATATATTTCAGACTTTCCCAAGCTGTGCTAATTCAAATATTTGGCCAAGTCATATATTCTTTTTTTTTTTTTTCTTAAATTCTTTTATTGGTACATTGTAGGTATACAACACAATTACATTTCTCAT